>JARKIC010000382.1:0-289904 GCA_029378375.1 Mycena olivaceomarginata
TAACAAGGATTTTCCAAACATCGATTCAACACAAAGACAATACAACGACACGACCTCTTCAAGCCTCTGCATAAAGCCCTAAGCACAAATATTCTGGACTTCTTTCTTTGCGTAGCCCGTTGTGCGTGTCAACAAAGATCAGCTCTAAATTGGACAGAAAAAAGCGCACATCTCTCATTCCGTTAGTTCGTCCCACCAATTTTGGGACTAAACGGAACGCAAGTGAAGCCTCCTCCGAGGGCACTGGCACTGTTCTGAGTTTCGGCACAGCAGTTAATGAAGTTGTGCAAGCCATTTTGGCAAGCCAAAATTTTCACTCTCAGGCTTCAGCCTCAGCCTGATTAATTGTCGATTCAGACACGGGGGTTACGCAATTGACGGCGGTCACGGTAGTTTTATTAACGGGCGACCCCGCTCGCGAATAATGGATATATGAATGGACGCGGAGGGTCGGCGACAACGTCTCCCAGCGGGGATGTCAGTCTCGAGAATTATTCGGGCATAAGCCCCCGGGCTGGGAACACCAGACCCGACTCCCATACCATAAGGTGAAGTTGGAGGATCGTTATTGTTAGCGTTGACGGTGTGTAATTGAATAATGATTGACACCTTGAATGAAGGGGAAACGAACTCGGGCGACGCCGTGCAGGGACGTTGCGATGGAAAAAATGAAATCGGAGACAGAGAACCAAGATTGAACACTCTCAAACGGGTGAACTTGGCGGTAAATGATGCCATCTGATGGCAAGTTACTTTGGCTGATCGCCCGTAAAGTACCGTAAAGTACCGTAAAGTTAGCCCCGCCAAGTCAAAGGGGCGATCAAAGTTAAAGTTAGGTCTTACAAGTTACTTTATTCACTCTCGTATTATGACACTGCAAAGTTCCAACTCAGTTTTGCCTTCACAGGTCTCAACGAGTTAACTCGCGACCAGTGGTACGACTTGGCTACCACAATCACTAAGGGCGCAGGCACGGAAACTTCGGGGTTTTTCCGTAAAGTGCATCGTCACTGGTCCCTGACGCCCACGCCCTTCGCCGCCGCGGCGCCCTTCGCCACCGCCTCGTACTCCGTCCCCAGTGCCGCCTATCTCGATGTACCCTCTCCATGGTCACCCCTAGACCAGTGTAAAGGAATCGAAATGAGAATGAAATGAAAATGAAATGAAAATGAAATGAAAATGAAATGAACACAGGTTTCGTCCGTCCACGGTGATATTCATCGGATTACGCTCATTGGCTTGTGTTCGTCAGACGGAACTTTCACAGACGCTCACTGCATTTTGACAGCCGTCGAGGTTAACCTTGGGTGAGGCACCTCGGGAAAGGCTCGGAACCTGTCAAAATGCAGTGGCTTACTTCATTCTAATACCTCAGCCATTCCGGTCTCACCTCCTTCCCGTCTCATATTCACCGCCGTTTCCAAACAGCGACCTGCATGCGCTATAAATTCACCTACCCCACCTACACAGGGTACCCTTGGGTCGATTCTCCAATTCCAAGTTGCGCCCAGACATGGGAGAACGCCAATCCAAGTACATATGAGTCTTCTGGGCTCTGCCCCGCGATATTATCGTGCGTCCTCAATGGCACCCCTGTCGGGGCCATGGCGATGTTTGCTGCCGGTAGCACGATTCTCGGATTTGTATGGCCTTTTCATGTAGCGCAACCCTTCGCTGATCACGAGTCAGCAGATACCGACCATTCTATCCATGGTCGGCACCAGCCGGAACGATCATCTCAGGATCCACAACGATTCCCGATTCTTGCTCTCCTCCTGTCCTGCTGCAACCCATCCACCATCGTCGCTGGCCTAGCGTGGCGCACCGAGACTCCGCCGGAGGATGTCCTCGTGAACAGTCACGTTCAAATCGACGCATACAGAGGCGCGAAATATATTGCGGTCGTGATCCACAGTGCCGCTCTAGGTGCCACCGCACTGACAATTTGGCAAGCATTGCTTGTAGGCATGCGGGGTGTCGTGTCATTCGCGTGCCCAACATGGTATAATCCTTTATTTTGGGTGCTCCTCGGGCCCGTCACCCACATCATCGATGTTACGACAAGTCGGTGTTGCCTCGAGGGACCGTATCGCTGGAGCTGGAATCTGAGCGCAGCGAAAGGCGTCAAAACTCGATGGTCGTGGGTCATGCGGGTGAAGGATATGGTCTTGACAGTTTGTACCCTTTGACCAACACCCCAGGGCGTCGCTAACTCGGGAGACTTGTCAGATACTCGGGCTGGCTGATTATGTCTACGGAACCGTCATCCTCTCCTCCACGCAATTCGTTGGCCCGCGGCCAGCGATACAGATTGCAGTGGTCTTGACTCTTCCCGCGATATTCGCCAAGCTTGTGACGATATTTCTACTGGAACTTGCACCAGAAGATCATACGGGTTCGGTACACAAGCGGACTGATCGCGGGAGAGGGGATTCCGCAGTGGAGACAGTGGTGGAATAGAAAATATTCGTTACCTAGAATATCCGACCTAATTAATTACATGCCGGTTCGCTGATTCAAACTACGGCAGTTCAATCACTCTTGAGACAGCCTTCGATCATCAGTGGTGAGCATTTCATGACACCGGAAAATATATTTAGCGTAACGTCCAATTAATGGAGGGGTGGATCGGAAATGGCTGACCGCTAAATTGTACCGGTTAACGAGAGAGTCATCTCACGAATGATGCACTGACCCGATGTAAACGATGATTATTGTGGTGCTGTTGCATGACACTGCCCATGCCAGCCCCATGCTGTCCATCATTTGGTATCGCGCTCCAGGGATTGCCGAATTCATGGCGCCTACGAGTTTTTCGGGAATTCTGGCGGTAGGTATTCCTGCGTCCATGTGGATGGCAGATGAGCGGGATGCCTGCAAGGTAAATCCGAATCGCATCCCCTGAATTTTGAACCGGTGTTTCTCTCTTTGGTCTACAGAGGTCTCGAAAATGTCTCCGAGTCAGTGAGCGGCTTAAACCGAATTCCACTTGTCGGGAATCCCTTGTAGGAATACGGCCAGCGCCAATACAGGGGTACTCGCTGAATCGATCCGCTGGTATACGTAAGCGCAGAGAGAAGAATTTCCTTGAAGGGTGAGAGTTTCGCTTTACGTGCCAAAGTGGCTTGCGCCCGCGCCAAATGGCTTTTTTCAGGCGGGGGCGTGGATTTGGGTGGGACCACCTGCCCACCCCCGGTAGATTGTCCTGCAAACCATTTTGTCGGCTTGGCAAGCCATTCTTCCGGCTTGGCATTAGTCAAAATAGAGAAGTGGCTTAGTGTATTCCGCCCTCGAATCCAGTTCTCGTTTATTACCCATTAGAAGTACCCTACAAACTTATACTATGCTTATGAGTATACCTTTATCTGAAAGAGGAGGTAATTCCACACCTGAATCCGGGTATACATTTTTCCCATGGTCAGTTCCCATAATACAGAGTATGCGAAAGTAGGGTGTTTTTTTTTTAGAAGTAGTCAACATATAATTTTGATCAGAAGTTGGTTCTAATTTTCAAATTAGAGTAACCTGGATATCCAGGCCCTTTCTGCCTATCATTCTGCACATTCTCCCGGTTAGATCATGGTTTTATCTTGAAAACTCACCTCGCAATTCCACTTTCCTTTTTGGGCGCGTTGGTGTTTTGGTGTTTGGACGAGGATCGGGGCGATCAAATGCTGTGCTCATTCCATCATCATTGACTCCGACCACTTCCTGCTAACTTGGAACGCGACCGTCCAACACACCAACCCCTCTCCCTCAAGTTCGAAGGTACTTCTAACGCACTTCGAAGGGACTTCGAACGCCCTCCCCCCGGGCCGGCTCCCGATCCTCCCCGACGTCCTGCCACGTCACCGCGCTCGAATCCCCGCCTAACCCACTTCGAACGCCTGTAAGCCCGCCCACTTCGAACGCCCGCCCCCGCCCTCCCCGTCCACTTCGAACTCGTGACCGCCCATTCGAACGCCCGCCCGCCCACTTCGAACACTTACACTCCCACTTCGAACACCCGTCACCCCACACTTCGAACTCCTGCCTCCTCCTCTCTAACTTCGAATGCGCCATCCACGCCCGCCCCCTCACTTCTAACCTCCACTTCAAATGCCTGCCCACTTCTAAGGCCTGCATCCCGCTTCGAATGCCCCTCCCGTACGACTTCGAACGTGTCTCGCAGTGTTCCTTGAGCTCTTGAAGGTGCAACGCCCGGAGAAGGCCAAATAGCGCGAGGATGTCGATTTTGTTCAGTTTCACCCTCGACGAGTCTGTTCCAAGCATCATACATGCTGTTCATCGTATGCATGTGCTCAGCTATCTCCGCCGCTGCTCTACGGCGGATTCTTCGTTTGGCAGTTCATTTGATACGAGGGACTAGTTGGCCATGTCGTCTTTGTTGACTTGATCCCTCATTCTTCCTTTCACTCCACCTCTGATGAAATATGTCTGTTGTCGAAATTCCGTTCTTATTGGATGCAATGTTTTCACGTTCGCCTACTTGTTCGCCGCGGCAGTCTTCGTTTCACGAGCGATTTGTCAATATTAATCCTTGGGCAAAGTTTGTTAGAAAGGTGATTTCAATGCCGCCAATGCCGGCGGGACGGAATACTCCTAAACCGGGCGGCCAGTCGCCGCGGTGGACCGGCATCAGCGGAGATGAGCGGACCTGAAAAGGCCTCAGACAGTAATTTTATAAAGAGCGATATGTACTTCGATACTATCGTATTCAATAACTATCTCTTTGAACAAACTTTCCGATGAAGTTGACTTTGAGTTGAGTTCAAGCAGAGCCGGATAAAGCCAGCTCCACCTTGCTCCACTCTGACGTTTTTACTCGCCACAAACTTATGAACAATTATTACTGTATGTACAATATAATATGATAGCTCGTAGCTGATAGTTTCGCATTTTTTGTCTGGTAGTTACTTTTGGCTTTCGTGGTTGAGTATATATCCACGCCGTACCCGAGTCATTCTCCTCAGGCTTACAGACCAACTACTTCCTGAAAATGCAGTTCTCAAACATCTTCTTTGTGGTCATTGCGGTCTTCGCCTCTACCAGCAACGCCTGCAAGTGCGCCATCAACAGCGGCTCCCACCCTGAGGCTACCCAGCCCTGCTGTGCCCAGCTCCAGGGCAATTACAACCCTAGCACTGGTGACTGCGCTGCCAGCTCCATCTCCGAGCACCTCAGCAACGTAGGTCCTCTCAGAGTTGAAATCAAGTCTCAGCTAACTCTAGATGCCAACAGTTCCGCGCCTGCTGCATGACCTGGTTGCTGAACAATGTGCCCCGCCTTCAGTGTAACTGTCCACGCCTTAGCCCAGCGTCCACCTTCTGTGTAACAGCCCCCGTTTCGTTGATACCGCTGCCGTTCGTGCAGCGTTGGTTGATATTGAAGTAGCGTCTGTCTGTTGATAGTCTGCCCTACCTTCTGCTTCTTGGCTAGTTGCCAGTAGTGTTAGGTTCTGCCGCTCACAAAGAAACTGAAGACTTGAATAGTCTAAGGTTTAACTTGAGTCTTGATATCCTGTTGGTGTGAAGTCCCTGCCCTGCTACCCTAGCATACCCGTGCTTAACCGCATAGTTGCTATTGAAACAAAGCCTTATTCCAACCTTGCACCCTTTTGACAGGTGATACGTACCCTACCTCCCCGAACACACACACACGAGTATTAGGATTAGGATTAGTGATTTTTTTTGGTTTTGGTTGGTTTGAGTAGAGTGACTAGTTCGCTTTTCTCACTAGTCAATCCATTAGATTTCATGGCCGCACCCTAGTGCACTATTTCAACAGTTGAAGAGAATTCCCCCTAACCTGGAAGAACTATAAGCTCAATTGATCTTAGATGGGTACTTTGTCCAGACTTTTTACATTCTTCACAAGTTCAGTTAACTGACTTTTGAACTGTGGGAATATATTCTGTTGGCTTGGTCGCCAGTTTCAAAGTCATTGCGGTCGTTCTCAGCCCCACAGTATGAGCCGAGGTCACGCGGAAAGAGTTTTAATGGTGTATGATACCCTTTCACGCGGAAAGAGTTTTAATGGTGTATGATACCCTTTAAATCGCCTATGACGGTGGCAAATGCATTGTATCATGGCCAATGGCTCGTATAATGAACTTAAAAAGTACATAGTACGCACAATAGAGATAACTACGAGTTTTCATGCACTACAGAGACTCTAGTATGTGTCTTTGAATGTTGGTCGATCTGAAGCATTCAAGATGCGTTCAAAATCTTCAGATGAATCACTACAATGCTTATCCCTGCAAATGGATTGAGCACATTTTGTTGAAGTTCGCGGTCGCCATCGGCTCACGTGTGATGTCTGTGGAGATTCTGATGACCATCTTTATCAGCGTCATCTTGCACGGCACAAGAATGGGGGTCTATCCTCATCTGGCTGTTCAGGAAGTCTAAATCCAGGACGTGTTGATTCCGGCGAGTCAGGTGCTTGTTGGGGAGGCTTTTGGGTTGGGGTGTAAAGCCAACCCCGAGGGTTCACTTTTTGACTTGCCAGATTAACTTACGCCACTGCCGATTAACTTGTATTAACTTGCACGTGGATTTGGGTGCGCATATTAATTTGTCGACGCCACAAGTCAAATTAGTGACTTGAAAGTCACAAATGTGGCGTGCACAAGTTAACTTGTTGGCATTAACTTGAGAGCATTCCCGTGCTCCAGTTGATTCTATATCTCATATTAGCCGAGAATATACCTGCTGAGAGCTCACTTCCAACCAAAGTTTCCGAATTTTCGGACCCAAATTCTAGGCACTTGTGTAAAGATTTCAACATTCGGCGACATTGATGGCACCATTTAAAGTCAACTCTCAGCCCGATCTTTAACTTGTGCTAGTTAAACTGATACTCAGGTGTCTTAAACACTACATGGAGTATTGCAACACCGGAGATTGCAAAATTGAAGAAAAAAACTCAGCCAAGTTCAGACACTGATCAATTGAATATTGACTAGTAGGCACCATGGCCGTTTCTGGGGCTTAGCGGCGTAACTAGCTCATGAGTAGGAGCATTCTTGGGATTAGCACAGTAGAATGACGCCGATGACTGCCTCCCATTGGCTCTGCATCGTTACAACTGCTGGCAATCCAACACGAGTTGAATGGGGAGCTCAATGGCAGTAAAGTGATGGTAGCAAATGATGCCGAGCAAGGTCTCTAGAGGTCCCATAGAAATCCCACAGCATTCGGCAGGATTGGTATTGAACTATGGGATGTTTGTTTACAGTGGGAACGGTCACTGTAAAGTGACGCAAGCACAAGTTAATATAAGCCAAGTTAACGCAAGTTAACACAGCCAAATTCAAACTCCGCTTGCAGAGCGAGTTAATCTGCCAAGTTAATCGGTATCCCTCGCCAAAGCCCGGTGGCACATCCACCCTGCACCATAACGGTGTGTTGTGTTCTGAAAATTGCTAAGGGGGATGTTCTTTCGCCATCATCAGTGTTCAGACACAGATCATTCATGTTGTGGACTTGATAATATGTACCTTCTGCTTGACTATGCTCACAGTGCATAGCTGAATCCCGGTCGCACGTTCTGGATCCGAGCTTCTGTTGTCAGCAAATGTAGACATTGGGGATGGCGCAAGAATACAGGTGGTAGGGCGAGATGGTGTATAAATCTATACAAAGTTTGATTAAACAAACTGCATTACATTGGTAAGTCAGGTTTAACTACTGTTTTGTTTAAACAGGCAAACGTGCAGTGACCACTGGTGTGGTAGTCGACGGTAGTGGCTAAACTTTAAACAGGTTTGATTGCGTGTTGCGACAATGTTGAATAGTGATGAAACAGAGTTTCAACATGGTTTAAACCGTGTAATTGCCAAAAATTCTGCCCACTGTGGGACTTGAACGGGGAGGCTCCAGATTCTAGAGCGGAAATAGTAAGACACATGCATAATCACTACACCAAGGGACAGACAACATTGTATCCCAGAAAAGTTAATTATTCACGCAACAATTGATATGGGGCTGGCTACAAAGACACAATTTCCTCTGCTCAGACAGTGCGTTGCTTGTGGAATGGGCAGTGAGATACTATATCTTCCTCATTTTTCTATCATTGCTGAAATGTGTGTTAAATTGTATCATTTTTCGATGCTTGCCAACTTGGTCAAGGACTTCCTTTGAATAACCTCAACCAAAGGTGGGGATTTATATAGCTAACCAGTTGTCTCTGTTGTGAGCATATTGAATGTACCTTGCACTCTTGAAGCTTCCAAGGGAACTGAAGTCAGTGAAATCCTATAGCTGCGCAACATAAGATGGGCTTGCACATGAATAAATTTTAATCTGTTTCTGACCCATGAACATGCATCTCTTATGGCTTTAACCATCCCTTCAGTAGCTCAGTTGGAATTAATGGGGTTCCTCTAAATATCATGGAATTCTTGAGTTCCTTGTGTGGGTTCAAACCCCACTTTAGCCTGTCCTTTTGCACCCTGGTTTAAACACTGTTTCATCTTGGCATCCCTGCGTGTTTAATGAAAACAGTGCTTGAACATGATTTACCATGGAAAAGCCCATTGTTTAAACAAACTTTGTATGGTTACTGATGGTGCAAGAAGCAGCCGGCACATCCCCCAGGTGATGGAATCCAGGCCAAGTTCGGGCATCTGACAAACTCACATGGTTTTTCATACATGTGTCAGTTTCTGACGAACTTGCCTTTACTCAATTCTGATCTCACAAACTTGCGCAATCAACTGACAAATATCCTCATCCAATGAGGTGATGAAGTACTATACATCTCTTATGAGTGGCACCCACCTTACTAGGCAGGTCACCTTTCAAGCTGTGTTAGAGGGCATGCTGCAACCAAGAGGGGTATGTTGGGACCATACCCACTCAGCACACTACTGACCCACAGTAAGAGTTTTGAACACCTGTGCAAATAATCAGAGCCTGAAGTGTCTCTATGTCAGCCCTCCTGTTGTCCTTGACTAGTAATAATAAGTATGCATAGATTGCACATGCTATGATGGAAAAACACTGGTCTGAAGCGTTGAGCAGCTACGATGATGTCCCATGTGAAGATAGGATAACCTTCAATAGCCTATGAGTCCTCCACAGCTATTGTGCAAAAAAGAAAAGGCTCTACCCTGGATTCAAGACAGGACTTTCAGTCAATCCAAGGATTGCTCTTTGACAACATACCATTCCTTTACATGTCATGCGATTAACATGAGTTTTGGAAGAAGATCTGGGCTGGACAGGGCACAGATTTCAAAAGTATATCTTTCAAGATCAGATGGTATGGTAGTCAACAAGGGCTCCATTCTGCAGCCAGTGTTCTACTACAGTATCATGAGGTCGCAGCATTGACACGGGAGGAAGGCTTGGGTTGGGGAGGGTTCAGACAAAAGATTGAGTCAAATAGAGCTGAATGTTGTTAATAATATTCCACCCAAGATCCCACATCATGACAGACCTGGAGATGTTCCCTGAAGTGCCAACCGGAATAGGTGAGGTAGGTGATGGAATGATGAGTCCAGCTGTGTTGCAGTTCAGCAGTCTGGTTTTTGCACTGTCTTGACTTGAGGGATGGTGGGAGAGGAAGAAACACAGAGGTGTTGTAACAACCATAGTCAACAGATTCTCATCAACGCAGTGTTTCATCCCCAGAGATGACAAGGGGATTGGGTATCGAGCAGTAACTTTGTGAAGACAACTGAATAAAAGTGTTAACATACATCAACAAATGACTACATTACCTATACTACAAGATGGACTGTGAGTAATGTGAGCATATGTTACACATATTTCCCAGAGGGTATAATGTCATGCTTCCACCGCATGTTCTCCACCATGTTCTTCCCAGAACTTTCCACATCAATCCACTTCAGACTCAAGCTGATCCTCTGTGTCATGTCGCATCTTTTCTATGAGCACTAAGAGAATGGGCTTCTTGGGCATCAAGATAGGGGTTTTGGATATGATAAAGCTGTCAGGTTCTGCCACAGATGAATTGTGCTCAATGAGCAGCCTTGCAATGTCAAGGTGATGCTTGCTCAATGCAAAATGTAGTGCAGTCTTGCTGTTTTCAGTGGCTAGGTCAATAGATGCCTTGCACTCAATGACTAGCATCACAATATCAAAGTGGCCCTTGCTCCATGCAAGATGCATAGCAGCCCTCCCATATGCAGTGGCTAGGTCAACAGATGCCTTGTGCTCAATGAGCAGCCTTGCAATGTCAAGGTGACTCTTGGTTAATGCAAGATGCATAGCAGTCCAGCCATCTTTGGTGGCTAGGTCAATGGATGGATTGCACTCAATAAGCAGCTTCACAATGCTGAGATAACCCTGGCTTGAGGCAAAATGGAGTGCAGTCCAGCCATAGTTGGTGGCTAGGTCAACAGATGCATTCTGCTCAATGAGCAGCCTCACAATGTCAAGGTCACCTTCCTCCGATGCAAAATGCAGTGCAGTCTCACCATATATGGTGGCAAGGTCGACAGATGCATTGTGCTCAATGAGCAGCCTCACAATGTCGAGGTGCCCCTGCTCTGATGCAAGATGCAGTCCAGTCCAGTCATAGCTGTTGGTGGCTAGGTCAACAGATGCATTGTGCTCAATGAGCAGCCTCACAATATCAAGGTGACCATGCTCTGATGCAAGATGCAGGGCAGTCCAGCCATAGTTGTTGGTGGCTAGGTCAACAGATGCATTGTGCTCAATGAGCAGCCTTGTAAGCTCAAGGTGACCTTTCTCTGATGCAAAATGCAGCGCAGTCTTGCTACCTTTGGTGGCTAGGTCAACAGATGCATTGTGCTCAATGAACAGCCTCGCAATGTCAAAGTGACCTTGCTCTGATGCAAGATGCAGGGCAGTCCAGCCATAGTTGTTGGTGGCTAGGTCAACAGATGCATTGTGCTCAATGAGCAGCCTTATAATCTCAAGGTGCCCCCACTTCAATGCAAGGTGCAGTGCAGTCCAGCCATCATTGGTGGCCAGGTTGACAGATGTGTTGTACTCAATGAGCAGCCTTACAATGCTGAGGTGACCCTCCACCAATGCAACATGCATGGCAGTCCTACCATCTCTCAGGGCTAGATTGACAGATGCATTGTGCTCAACAAGCAGCCTTGCAAAGCCAAGGTGACCCTCCTGTGATGCAAGATGCAGTGCAGTCCAGCCATCATTGCTAGCTACGTCAATTGCACATGTGTTATTCTTGACGAGTAGAGAGTGCAATACCTGAATGTAGCCCATTTTGTGACACATCCATACTGCAGGTGGTATGGGTTCATCCCAAACACGAGTTATATACCGAGGTATTGGACGCAATCGGTACAAAGCAGCATGTTGGCTGCTACCATCCTCCAGAAGATTCATTGCCAAGGGGAGGAGAGCCTCCTGGTCCTGGTCATTGCAAAGACACAGGTGATGAAACCAATATTCTGCTGCATACAGAGAGATTGGGTAGCTTGGTAGCGTGTCCTCGGTCATTGTATGTTTGGGGTCGGCAAATATGAGGAGATAGCGGACACAAGTTTGGGTAATAAATCTTTGGGAGACACCTTTGGTAAGGTTGATGATTGAGCCAAATTCCTGTTGAAATAGCATAGAAAGGATGTAATCCTTTACAGATGAATGTGCAAGAGTGATTGATGACTGTTCATCCCACTCATTGTTTTTGATCACAATCAGGCCCTCCAATGACTTGAAGCTGCTAGAATTGCCACGACGTCTATCTGGGCGATATATGGATTCAGCTAGGTTGGCGAAGTCAAATGTGGGGTCATCTAGGCGGAAAGAAATAGCATCTGCAAGCTCATCTGATGTCACTGGTCTAGCAGAAAACACAAGCCACCGGAAAATTGCTTGGATAAAAATTGGTTTGAGTGAGCCTGTTGCCCGGGTTAAAAAATGGCTGTAAATTCCAAACAGATCAGCTGGAAGAGCCGTGAGAGCTTCCTCCCAATCATCTTTCCAATGACAACGGCCCAGTTCAATGAGGAGACATGCCGCCATACGAAACCTAGATATGCAAATTAGTCTGAGGACAAGTCAGGGTGCAAAGAGAAGACCAACATTCCATTACTCTTCTCCACAATTTGCTCTGTGACATCCTCTGCATAATCGTCATCACTAGCCCAATTTCCGACCCCAGCAACTTTGCTGCCAACGAAGGAGCTAATGTCGTCATTTGAAACTGCAGAACCAAGCTCAATAGAGGTTACATCCTTGAATGCTGTCCGGAATTCCTCTAAAGGTTGACTAGTGAACAGGAGATGCAGTGCATCTTTGGCAGAATTGCATAGGCTGTGAATGAACTTGATCAGAGGCTTCCAGTCAGTCCTGTTACATTCATCGAGTCCATCAATGATGACATAAGTCCAGTGGAACTCTGAAAGCAAAACCTCGAGGACCCCTTCAAGATCTCCACACTGTGGCTGGATAGTTCCATTTTTCAACTTCTCATACAGTTGATGAAGGGTGCTGTAAGGTGAAGGTGATTGTCCAGACAGTTGCCAGATGATTGACCGTAGCATGATGTCCATGTGTTGCCTCTTGTTCCTAAAATCGAAATAGAAGTATGCAACAGCACACTGCTCGGGACAGGTCCTAGTGATTTTTTCAATCACTGTTGAACTGCCCCATGTGGGGGTTGTCAGCAACAAATTATGTGTGTAGCAGCAATACAAATCACCTTAGTACACTCTTTCCAGTACCAGCTGTGACTCATTATTGGACATCCCATTGGAAAAGAATGACATTGACTTACAGATTCCTTTGATCCACAAAGAGCCAGGTGTGGCCCTCCATCCAAGAAATTGATCATCATCAAAGAGCCAGCGGCCAGTGGCTTCATGATGAAGGCTCTGCAGTTCATACTGTCTGTCCTTTGTGTCGGGAGGAGACTCCAACCACTTGTACAAAACTTGTTCGAGTCTAGACATAGTTCAGCCTGAAGATTCATCACAGAAAAGCTCAATAACACAAACATGTCACTGTGGACTACAAGGGATCCTCCACTGGAAACCATTGTTGAGAAAGCATTTGGGGAGAAGAACAGGGGACATCACCAACGTACATATTATTCGTCACGTATTGAACTCCTTTGAAATTGAAAGTGGGTCCCTCACCCACACCCCCGCGGCCACCCACTCCACCCTGGCCTGCATTCCCACCCCCGCCTCCTTGGCCTCCTGGGGACATGAAATCACGATGCTATCATCCCAGTGAAGTTCCCTACGCACCATAAATGTTGTTAATGACGGGCGTGGATTCATTGTCCTGGTCAGACATGGTCAAATGCACCGTTAGAGCGGTTCCGATCCTTTGTAGGTGTAACGCTATGTGAACCAGCAAAGATTACACAGGAGAAAGAGCCACTCACAGAAAACACGAGGAGGAGGATGTGCAGTGGATGTGGAGGTGGAAGACAAGAGTGGTCACCTTCAGCGCCTCGTGGACCACAGCATGCACTTTCGCACGATGAATGTCCGAGAAGCAAGGAGTCGGAGCCCCCTGGTAAAGCGACTATAAATAAGCCGGTAAGTCAACGGCTCAATTTCGAGCCAAAAAGTGGTCGGATTCAATCGGTCTTTACCGATTGGAATAGCGGTATTGCCCAGGAAGTGTTGTGCAACGTAGACTCCCACGTCGCGCAAGGCGAGCTTGACAGCGACTCGGAACTGGATCCTTAATCCTTTCGGTATAAAGTGGGTCCGGCATACTCCGCATGCCTTGACTCGCCGAGATTGGTTTCCAGTTAAGTCGTCGGGAAATGAGACTTTTTAAGTACGATGGACTCGAGATGAGCGCAGAGTCGCAGACTGATCTCTTTACAGTGAGAGGGCCAATCGTCTAACCACGGTGATCGGAATCAGCTCCGAGTCATCAGCTGTCCGCCACACTCTCTTCTCCGGCATTATCCGTCCACACTCATCTCCGTCTTTTGCACTCGGTCTGCTACAGCCATGCCACCTGGCTGCGCCGATCTATCGCTATGTCTTTGAATGGCGTAATATGCGGCGTATTTATCATGCGTGGTGACAGGTTCGACGCATGTATTGGGCGATGAATCACTTTGTCTCATCGGCGTCCCATTGACCTGATGAATTCTGTACCCGTATCCACCGCCTGAGAGTGGCATTTCTGGTTTGCAAAAGTGGCGCCCGTGCCAAATGGCTTGTTTCGGCCGCGCCATTACAAGCCCACGCCCGGCTTTTCGGCTTGCACGCCATTCCGCCGGGGGCCAAGAGATTTTGACGTGACGTTTGACGCATTCGTCAGTCTACGTCAGTCTATTTTTACATCAATGTTGAATTTCCCTAAGTACTTGTTTTTGGCCTCGACTTCATTGTGGGCATCTAGCGTGAGGCTTGATACATCCTTTGGTACTGGGATATATAGGAATAGTGAAGTTCGTGGGTGTCAAGAAAATTGAATAAGACTTTGTGCAACGTCAGTCAACATCGATCAACCTCAACGTCACCGCATCACAGACGTCACTTCTCAGTCAAACATAGGGAATAAGGGTCAATTTGACACCTTGCAGCGTCAATTCTGCTGCTTGCAACGTCATTCAAAATTTTTGCTCGCGTCACTCCGCGCCGGTCTCGCACCTGTTCAACTGACTTGCGCAAGTTCAATGTCAATTTGAACATCGGTCTGGCAACACTCAATATCATACTCTGGATCGGCGCTGTTCTACCCCTGAACACTCTCATTGGTCGCCCAGACTCTGTCACTGATTGATTCTTGGCTGCACATTCGACTTGGACTCAAGTGTAGTAACTCTCTCACAGCGCCTCTGACCAACCATGGTTGGATGACTGTATGACAGGGTGTCTCCACCTACCTAAGTTCACGAGTCAACTTCGACCTAGGAGTCGTGCTCTACTCTAGACCTCCATAAACCTCCTACTATCATCGAGAGTAACCTTAGGTAAGGATCCCAACTCGAGCTTCAGGCAATTCACTATCGTGTAACGCAGATGCGTCAATCAACACTTTCGTGTCGTAACTGTTTCTCTTAAATGTTTACTTTCCAAAGTTTCTGTCTCTCAACTCATTTCAAATTTTCTCATACATTCTTATCGTCACAAGGAGTCCGCTGGACACTCTGGCAACGCTTCACGGCTGCTTACGCCGATCCGCGTCCATGTGTGCGCTGCTTTGCGTCAATACATGGCCATCATGCACGGTCCGGCGGTCCGAGCTTTCAACCCTACCTTCAACAACACCCGACGCAACGCCGCCGTGGCCGCCAGATCGCCGCCCACCGTACCTGACAACGGGCGGACAGGTCCCATCATCGTTCTTGGCGACGTTCGGGGGGTCTCATCAAACTCGCGATGTGTATCAATTCAAAATCGCGATGTGGACCTGGTCAAAATTGCGATGTGGTCGACTCAAACTCGCGATATTCTCACACTCAATTTTGCGATATGGCTATAAAACTTGCGATGTGTATTTTCAAACTCACGATGTATACTTTCAATTTCGCGATGTTGGTATGAAACTCGTGATGTGTACACTCAAACTCGCGATGTTGGTATGAAAACTCGCGCGATGTCGACTTTTCTCGAAGTTGTTGCCCAAAGTCAAACTCTTTTGCTGTTTTATTTTTTTTACAAAGTGAACAGCATAAGTTGAAGCAGGTTTTGATGGTGAAAAAAGTACAGTGTACGAAGCCAATGCAGGAACGGTAAGAAGGGGCAAGATGATTGATTAACACCAGTCAAGAAGGCTAGAATCTGGCGAGTGAGATGAAATTAAAATCAAAGTGAAAGCAGATGAATACAGTAACGGGGAAGGGGCGAGGAGGCTTGTCTTTTATCCAGGCCACGGTGATGCGGCTCGAGTGAGAAAAATTGAAGGATACGTGGACTCTCGGCCGTATGATTATGATCATGCTGCGCCGTGGGCAGCAGCGACTGCGATTCGCTGCGTCGTGTCAAGAAAAAGCTGCGTGCGGGTCAGCAGTTCGGCTGCAAATGAAAAGGCTGTGTTGAATAGCACATAAAGTTGAGGACGAATGGGGTTAAGGCAAGAGAAAGAGCAGAGAGGACCCAAAAAGAGGACGAACATATGGAGGAATCGCACAGGTTTCGTAGGATTTCGTTAAAGAACGATTAATAAGCAGTACTGCGAATTTCTCATTTTTCATTTTACCACAGGTACATCAAAACCATATCGACTTTGCACCTGCCATTGGGATATCTTAGTTCTAATTCGGTCTTGTGCGCGTCCACCTCAAGGCAGTACTGACACCCCCCACCCCGGAATATCTGTAGGGATCTCAACCCTCTTTCAGTCGTCGCTGCCCTGCGTCTCAGCTGTCGCACCTGCATGTGGATGCTATTTCCCCTTTGTAACGCGCTTCAACGTGCGCCGTGTATTGTATGGATTGTGGTGCGTACCCGCTTCCCGCTCAACTTCGCGGTTACTGAGATTCACTGATGTAAACGTAGCCCAGCCGCAGGCACCTTGAGAACTTTCGCTGCACGACTGCCTGCCGGAGGTGAATCATAGGCCGAGAGAGATCATTGAACTGATCCCGAAACATTTCAGCTTTAAACGAGCATAGATAGATCTGCGCCGGTCTAGATGTCCGATGTCTCTAACCCCGCATCCGACTCGGACTCGAGCACTGTGATCCGTAACTCACACGCCCAGGAGGGTGATATCCCCTTCTCTGGAACGCTCGTCTTGCACCCGATTCTATTCGACTCGTCCAGCCTACGGACGCAGCTCGCTGTCGATCGTGTGCATTATAAGGTGCGTTTCTCTATCCCATTTGGCTGCACGAATAATGAGATTCAGTCACCATATATGTAGCCCGACTACACGGGGTGTCAAAAACCTCCCGACGCTCTCCTGGGTCCTCGCTGAACCCCCTTCCCTACATCCAGATCCAACACCTGGCCCTTCTCGATACAGCTCCCGTTTCAGACGGCCCAAATTTACTTATATGTATTGTTTCGATGTCCAGAATCAACTGAGCTGATGTCCGTGCTATGCCCTATCATTGAAAGTGGGGCAACGGATATGTGTCACATAATTGGATTCTTTCAACACGACGGCCTCTTCCACTCACCGTGCTGACCGCTGAAAAGGAATAGAGTAACTACCATCTTCACATGCGCCGCATCTAACAATGGTGTCCTTTATTTTCTTGCGCGCATCTCGCTACTCACGGAATACCGCAGAATGCTTGTTCCTTATTCTTCCTCCGTCCTGCTATCCGCAACACTGGAAAATGATTGACTGTTTTATTCCTGTCTGTGCAGAGCCCCGTAAAGACACCCCAGGGAATATATTCATCTTTGTCTGGGCTTTCCCTCTTGCGTCGACCCCAGACATGAATGAGTATGATTTACGGACTGTTTCTCTTCCGGTGCAGAAGCTGAGTTGGCTCTACCCCAAACGGACCATACTATCGTCTACGGTATGGTCCATGGGCGTATTTGTGTATTTTCTCCCTCAAACCGTTCTTTGGAAATGTCAATCTCAAGGCACAGACGCGGCAAGTTCGCCGCGGCAAATGACGCAGCCGTTCATACCGGTGCTGCCTCAAATAGCTTCTGACGACGGTGAGCAAATCTGTGCATGCATGTCTGCACATGGTCCCTGTCAGCGCCCAATTGTTAGCGGATAAGAGGGTTGTAGGGCATTCGGATTTCAGCATCGACCGTCATATTTTCTCGCCACAAACATATGAACAACTTGGGGGGAGGCCAATGCTGCACATGGCATAACTCGTACTTTACTTTTTTGTTGTTGTCTGGTATGACAGTTCTCCTTACAGCATGCAGGCATCAGACAGCTATGGGTAAGGTATCACTCTCTTTATAAAATTAAGCCTCTCTGTCCGTCTGAAGCCGTATCTCCGTATGGTTAAATTGCGCCACATGACCGCGGCACGGCAGATTAGCGCTATCAAATCGGCATGAGCGCCATCCTGCCGCCATGCAGAAAGCAATCATTATATTCAGCTCTGCTCGCCTGCCAAGCTGCGAGTGCTTGATGGCTGGCTCATTGAATCAAATGCCGCTTCTTGCGGTTTTTTTTTTTTTTTTTTTGGGTACTTATTTACTTTGTAAACTGTTTTCCCTCCTCGGCTTCGCATGTAATAGCCATTAGAGTTGCAATCAGAGTCACCGTTTACTTCAGCTTTACCCCATTTCTGACTCTGCAGATTGCAAAGCATTTCAAAATGACTTTCTTAGATTGCTCTACAAAGCCACAAACAAACAAACTAAGTAAGTGGGAGGCGGCGTAAAGCGCCAGCGACTGCTTGTAGTGCATAAAAATACTGTTCAATTTCATTCAATTCGGCGGTCACGCATCACGCACCCCCTGTGCCGCGATGAATTTTGTTCTCGGTCACGGGTCACGGGTCACAGCGCCCAGTGCCGAATGTAAAATGTGTGACATTGGGGCCAAATCTCCCTTGGAGGTGCAAAAAAGGCAGAATTTTCGAAAATTTTCGTCTTGAATGCCGAATTTTTGGAGGTGTCACACTAAAAGTCATTGGTTGCCGAAGTGCCGAATCGGTACTTTGGGTCACAGGTCACAACCTGTGCCGAATTGAATGAAATTGCACAGCACAGTCAACATCCCAAAAGTAAGGCCAATCTTCTCAAAATTCATGTGTTAAACAATATGTGGGCAGTTCGGGCCTTATCCCTTCCATGAATTTGTAGATAGAGATGTTGTGAAAATGCTAATAAGATTTCACAGGGATCCAGGAGGAACGAAGGAGGAGTTGCCCTCGCAAAGTCACCAAGTGGATGCCATCACTTTTGATGGCCAATGCTGATCACACTTTCACTGAACGACTACACTCTCTACATTCCTCCTATTACCCAGTTAGGGTGGTTCAAGTCAAAGCTGAGAGGTATATCTAAAGATTTATGGAAGGGATTACATATGCATATCCTAGTAATTATTTGGCACATTTATCTCAAGAATTGCCCTTATTTGGGATGTTGATGGTATTTGTAGGCACTATACCTTACTCACAGAAGTTGAGATTGTGTAAACTGCTCTGGGATGTGTTGATGAGCCATGAAACAGCATGATATGAGATTGTGACGGGAAAACAGAAGAGTGGCAGTGCAGTGCCTGCGTACGAAGGACTTCGGGTACATCCGAAATCAATGATCACCGGTTTGATCGCCGGTTTGATCGTCCATGCGGAGTGCCTCTCAAATACTAGTAGTTTCGGAATAGTTTGATCAATGTGAACCGGATTGATGTAGTGTCCCTTCTGCACAAACAGCAACAAGGCCCAGACCATCCTATAGTGTATCTCAGTATGTGATAAATGCATTTCAAAGTTTTAGCTCACTATGGACAACTGAGGATTGATCACTGGGTACTCGCTCAACATAAACGTGCTGAGGTCTTTGTTTGAGCTCCAGGTGGTCACCTGCCTGCACCTAAAAACTCACTTTGATGGCCAGTTCCCCTTTTGGAGCCACTACACCATGTACCCCAAAAAGGAAGTTCCCATGATTTTTTACTGTTCAGCCTATGTTTTCAATACTCAGACTCAGCTCACAACTCTGTAGGTGTTTCTGCATAGAGTTGACACAGGTAGGAGAATTTGGAAGGTTTCACCACCCGTTCAAACTCTAGGTCGCATTTTTTCACCCAGTGTATTTTGCTAAACCATGGGGTGAGATATCCCATTTGTCATGGATGTAACATGTTTCCTAGGGTTTCAGTACCCTCCAGATCGAGTGGAGGGGTCAATTGGACCATAGGATGTGTCGATGATCCTCCAAGGGCACTGCTCCTCAAATTTGTTGCAATATTTGGAACAGTGTGCAGGAACAAGTGCATATTTGACCTCGGTAAGTTTTGGTAACGTAAACACCATATATTGGAGTGACATATCAGTGTTAAGGAGGCTTTGCACCTCTGATCTGCAAATGTGCACTGATATACAGTGTTTTGGATGTTCTCAGCCTTTGACTCACAATTAGGGCTGGCAACCGGCATGACACGGTTCACACAGTCAAAAATATGGCGTCTACACGGCAGACAATGCCGAGGCTCTTACCACCCGATGAGTGCATAATTGCATAACTCTGATTGGTGGGACTCTGACCCGTAGCCCTCAGCCGAGAATGTCTGATTCTGCTGACCATATTCCGACCGTGTCACACTGTGTCACAACCATGTACGGCACGGTTGCCGGCCCTACTCACGATCAGATGGCTCAATGCTTAACCAGGCCACTGGCGACATGGGATTATCCTATAGATTTGATTGATGGCCATTCCAAAGTGTCTGGACACATGTTGCACTCTGCAGTTGTGGCCCACTGGAAGGTAACCACCTATTTGGAAATAACACAATGTTGAGAGGGTTGCTATTGGTGATTTTTGGTGTCCAAATGTTTCTGAGGTACTTACCTGAAGTTGAAAATCCATGTCTCCTAATTTCTGAGACACAATATGCAAAGATATTCTCAGTTTACCACCCTCCTGCACAAAGAAGTGCTGCAACACCCATGTACGCATCTAGCTATGTGGTACCTTTGGATGTGAAAAGGAGTTGTTTCACCTGTCAAACACGATGAACATGCCACCTGAAGACTGCACACCCATGAATACACCTCCCATGTCATTTTTTTCCGAAATGATTTATTTGGATATTTCTCTGATATTTTTTGTGTGTGTTAGTAAAGTCAATTTCCGTATTTCTTTGGTGCTGAAAAAGCTTCCTTACTCCCGTAGTTCCTTGTTGGATAGCCAGAAATTCGCCACATCTCACGGAGCCACCCTACTGGCATTGATTGACTTGAGTATGAAGGATATTTTTGGCATGGACTTAGCCCTTGGGTAGGAATGGTCGGGGATTTTTCCTTGATTCTAGGTAATCACAGAGTTATGGTTCTATCAAGTTTGAACATTGGGCAGTTTAGTGATTTCACATCAATTCAGCACACATTCAGTGTCAAATATTTCCATACACAGATCACAGATTGCCTTGTGGCTTGTTCCACCTGAAGATAAGGCCAGTAAGGCTGACAAGTGGCAGAGCCCACTACCTAGAAACATACAGGCCTTTTGAACTATAATCAATCAATTAAGGGCATTACTAGTGTGGTAGTACAGGCAGCCCAACACTCGCTCAGTCGGTGCTGGCGCACCGACCAGCTCACATTGGGCCACAGAAAAAGCACCTAAGGTATCAGGTATCTTTCATTCAGTATATCAGTGGCCAAATTAGGACAGTGACATTTAGAGACGACATTTAGAAACCTCTTGATTGAGAACCAGCACTGGTAGTAACAGTTCAACTTTGAGTCCATGTTCAGTATTGAACCTGCATGTCCAACTCGAAATCTGGGAGAAGTGATCAAACCCTGCTGCAGGGGTTCGTTATAACTAAAGGGACAGAGATCATATGCTGGACATGAATCAATCTCACAGTGACTGTTTGAACTTAAAGCGAGTTGTGTTCCCTCTTGAATAAGTAGGATTATGAGCTCCTAAATGGCAACCATCGGCAAGCAGAACAGCTTTGCAGTAGCCAAAGTAATTTGGCGGGGAGAAGATGTGCTTACACGAAACCTGCTGACGAAAATGTGATGCACACCCAAAAGATTTTGATCGCAACATATATAAGAACCCGTACCTAAAGGTAGCGGGAATACAGTACAGTAATAGCTTCAAATGAAATATGTTAGCTGTTCTGCACAGAATAAATATCTTTGAGGCCCTACAAAAAAGTATGTTTTTGCTCCTCTTGCACCTTCCAGAACCTGGCTATTCTGGATATACTACCATGTATTATAGAGCAATATGATAGCCATGTCAATAAACTAAAACTCTTACCAGTTGGCCCTGGGCATCTAAGCATATGTTATGCTGCTGGAGCCCAATTCTTCAGAAGTTTAATCCTTTGTTTGGTCAAGCTTGGTTGAAGTGAACACGTATGTGGAACATGTGACACTGGTCACTTTGGCTGTATGAAAACTTCATTCCTAAAGTGACAAAAACTGTGGTTTGTACTGCCGCAAATACATATATAGAGTCTACACATCAAGCCTGCCCCAGAGTCCCCACCAACTAAGCTATATACATTAACCGTTCTTTAAGCAAATGGCTCCTCGGCGGTGCAATTTCCCCATGTAGGTCTATCTCCATTGTATTTTCTTCTGCTCTCGTCCCCAAATCCCAGTGTCCTTGCTCCATTCGCAAGCGCAGTAATCCCCATTCAGGGCACAACTTCGCACTGCGCTTTCCTCATCTGACCATTTCGCGGTCAATCCGCAAGCTTGCCGGCAGTATCATATGTTCCATATAAGTAAAGGGCTGGTAGTGCTCTCTCGTGCATTGGCTCTCTCTTCGGACTTTCCCCTATCACATTGCACATTTCTTCCTCCGTAAGGTTCAATCAACCCATTTTCTGCTATGTACGCCGCAGCTATAGACACTGGACAGTGTGTTCTCTGAGCTGCCCAAATCGGGCCGCTTGGATCTGAGACAGCTGCGATCTTCAGACCTATGCCCGCTGCGCTTTCGTCCCCAGTCAAAAGGGTTGCATGCTCTAACGTTCTTTTGGTTCCCCCACCATTATCATCCCGCTTTCCAGGACTGCCGCCCACCTTGGACTGACTAGCACAGCACTCAATCGTACCTAGCACTCTGCCAAATTCTGCAATCATTATCCCCAGTATATTTCAGGACCTCCGCAAGATGTGACCAACTTATTCTTCAAATTCTCCAAGACAATGATATGACACAATGCTACAGAACCTCCGCAGACTCGGGTACCTCAAACCATGTCTGTTTTACGTTCAATATCAAGCTTCAAGAATGATCTATAGGCCATCGACTGCCTTTTCTATTATTGTCCCAGTGTGCAGACAGCTCGAAGGCTCGTCGTCGCCATCTTCCTTTGTTTGCCTCGCCCGCCCAGGTCTCCTCTCCAAGTTCGAGGACATGAATCGCAAAAACCTCGACAAGCCTGATTAGCGCGCAGAATAAGGTGTTCGGAAGACGGGTATGTGATTAGTGCGTCGTCTGTTGTGCGTGAATTTGTTGTGTTTCCATATTCGCCTCACAATGTATTTAAATCGACGTTCGGGCACAGTGATTGGGTTTCAATGCCCAGAATCTTCAAGACATACGGATGATGATATTCAGTTCTATAACGGTGCGTCTGTAACCTCTTTTCTCTACCATGTTCTTCTAACGAGTTATCCTTACCTACGTAAGCTCAACGTGTTCTTCATTACGTTGTCAGCGTGCTTTCGCTTCAATTCATCGACATAATGATCTTCCCTTCGACTCGGACGGACCAATGCCAAATGTGCGGTGTCCCACCACATCCCTCTGCTGCCTGGCGATCGTAGACTGAACGATCCTTCTTGACCTCCACGCGCAGTCCTTTTGGTGTATTTGTGCCGTTACTGCTAGCCCGGGTGCTGCTCCATTATCTGTCTGTTATATCGAGAGCTGAAGCGTTGTTTTAGATTCTCAGATGTATGTTCTGCTCCCAGCAATAATAAATCTATTACTTTAACTGACTAGCAGCTCGCTCCAGCCAAATAATATCCTGGAATTCCGCCAACACTAGCTCCCAATGCCCCTCTCATTGGTCAGTGCCATTGCGTGCTCGCCCTCTGCATCACGGCCGTCGCGTCTCACGTTTGACAGTTGTAATTAGGGTTCTGTTTTGGGTGGCGACTAGAAGGTGGTGCGAGTTGGCTGTGAGGCGAAAGGGGGAAGCAGGCGGCGGATGCGATGGTTAATGTGATGAAGGAGTATGATTTCGAGGAATTCGCGTCGAAATAAAACGGAGGAGTTTCCTGAGCATTCATGGAATCGGGTCGAGCTTAATTCCAAACGCAAATACAATGACCCACAAATTGAAAAAACCCACGCCGGAGCGAAGATGAGGCAGATCTTGTGTTTGGAAAAAAAAAGGAAACAAGAACTGGGCAAACCATTCACAGGATAGGGTAAGCGGGGTTGTCCAGTAATTTTGGTGATTGCTGAATCTTATCCAAATATGACTTTAATCCATTTTTTGACTAACATGGCTACATACCTTTTCTTCAACAGTGGAACTCTAACCTGTGCCCATCATCGATGGGGCGATGGATGGGAATGGGCGGGTTTTTCAATGGGATAGGAATGGTCAGGTCAACCTGTAAACAGGTTTAGAGGCGGGTTCTGGCTTACAAATGGTTTTTTACACCAGATTTTGCTGTTCTATTCACAAGGTTTAGTGACTCACTGAATTATAAACTGCCTGTTATTGCACTATCCATCCAGTGAACCCGTCAACTTGTTGAACCTATCAAAATGGGTGGGACAGGTGGTACCTGTCCATTTCCTTATGAGCGGGAGTGGGTAATTGCTGTTTTTTTTCGGCCATCCTGTTTAACAGCCAGGTTGGAGCCTTATTCAACAAGGGACTGAGTGATGGGTGGATTCCAAAGCCCAAGAGTTGTAGGCCTTGCAAAGAAAAGTGTCATTGCAGGCCGACACTGGGACTGTTGGCGCGGTCCCCTAGCTTCTATCTCAAATAGATATATTTGGTGCTACAAGCCCTTTGCTTGTGTTTGATAACAAGGCCAAATATTTGGCCCCTCATGGCTTGGTGACTGACCTAGTTCAAAAATGGATATCTTGTTTTTTTTTGGCCTGAAATTGATCTCATTGATCCTATCTCATAAAGCTCTTCAGCAGCTTTCCAACAGTACCGGAATCAAGGCAAATGACCCAGGAGTTGCTGAGATATCAACTTTTTACTGCTTGAGGCCAAAAAAAAAATTCCTTTTTGGCCTGATATTTACAGCTAAAGTCGGAACCGAAGGCGCAGATGAAATTTTTTTGTTTTGGAATGTTTTCAAAGAATTGTAAATATCTCGGTCACTTTTGCACCGATTTGCATAGAAACTAGATAGATATACTCAGCGAACTCATGCGCTATTAGTGACAGACAGGAATTTTCGAAAATACTATGTATTAGGTAATCTGCATTTTCAGGGCATTTTCACACAAAATACTGTTTTTGTATGCCTAGAACATGCCACAGGGACCTAAGATTTTGTGAGGAGCAATATTCATACCGAGGGAAGGATGTGACAGAGCCAAAACTACGCATAACCTTATTCCAGTTCTTCTAGCTGCATTGGAGGCATTCAGCATTTTCTTGCATCTGAAGATCCTGTGAGAATCACACTTATCTGAGCATTTCATGCGGTTTTGGCTCTGTCACATACTTACCTAAGTACATATGTTGTTCTACACAAAATATTGTGCCCCTGGGACATGTTCTAGACATAAAAACAGTGATTTCTGTGAAAATGCGCTGAAAACACAAGTTATCTAATACGTAATATTTTCGAAAATTCCTCTCTGTCACTACTTGCGCATAGATTCACTGAGTATATCTATCTAGTTTTTATGCAAATCGGTGCAAAACTGACCGAGATATTTACAATTCTTTGAAAAACTTCCAAAGCAAGAAATTTTTATCCGCGCCTTCGGTTCCGACTTTAGCTGTAATCCTATCTGATAGATCTCTTCAGCAGCTTTCCAATGGTACTGGAATCAAGGAAAACGGTGATCGATGTGCTCTGAACCTATCAAGAAAACACCAACCAAAACCAAACCTACACACAGAAGTGCGTCGGAACGGAACGGAAGTGCTCGAGACGTGCACAGACGAGTATCAGACCCTGGTACAGGGCCTTATAAAAGGTTGCAGGGAATGGTATAGACCTCGGAAACGAGGAGAGAGCGTTGTATTGTTTATAGAAGTCCTTGGAACGAAGTCCAAGTACTTGAGCCTTGATCTGAGTGAACCGGAATGGAATCGGAACAGACAGGAAAGCTAGTGGAACGCAACGAGAGTGTCGATGCGAATGGAACCCTTGCTGTGCAAGTGTTCAGGCTAGATCTGAGTGAACGAGGATTGACCCGAACAGACAGGAAGCACAGAGCGCGATGATGTGAAGCTTCTCAGCTATGAAAACAAACGAGAACAGGGTGCTGGAGTTCTCCAAAGCGAGGTGGATGCCGATTCCAAGCGTGATACAGTAACAACAATAGTGGGTTCCGATCCCAAGCGCTCCAGACAGTGGTGGGTTCCGATCCCAAGCTCTTTAACAGTAGTGGGTTCCGATCCCAAGCTCTTCAACAGTAGTGGGTTCCGATCCCAAGCTCTTCACAACACAACCCAAACAACCAAGTGCGTACTCAGCACGATCCCAACGGTTCCAGTCAAACGGCAAAGTCGGATCCCAAGGATACCGATCACAAAAGAAAAGATTCCAAGCCAAGATGAATTCTAAGAGACACCTTGTTCGAACTCCCTGGTATCTACCCAGTTCGCAAGCGTTTCCGCCTACTAGCCGTGGGGTGATTCCGTGAAGTCGCCCAAGATGCCCCGCTACTTAAATACAAAGCGCTGAAACACATGGAAACGTCCAAGAATAAGTAAGTATGAGTAAAATAGTCCGTTTATCCGTCCGACTTCCGTGTATCCATCGTAAGAATGGGTATCTGAGTCCTTCTATTGGCTGCCCATGTCGAGCACGCCATCCTGGTGCGATCCTGTGCACATGTACGATCGGTCAGACTGTGCCGGAGCCATCACAACCGATCCCTTATGTCGATCCCGACTGTATATGCTGTTCCTCCCAATGCCGGTGCCTTTCCCGTCTACCGGAACATCTGGAACCGAAGCCCCCAGTCCGTAGCTCTCCAGGGATACCACATTCAAAGTACTTCCCAGTATGGGTACTTGCTCCAGGAGCCGATGAGTGTAGGTCCAAGTGATCGGACCCTCGCTTAGTGACCATCCCTTATCCGGAATGCCCGGGACGGCGTGGATCCATCAAGATATGATGTTCCCAGCCCCTTCCAGTGATCATATGATCAGAACGTGTTACGCGTCTCATGTCCAACACACCACAACAGGATTCCAGTCCGTCCCGTCTAGTTCCGTGAGCGGGAATAGAGTAGACTTCACGTTCCACTTGGTCGTTGGGCTACACATCTCCTACAGGTTTCGGAGCGAGCACATGCCAATGGTTCCAGAGTATTCCTCCCCGTTCCCATCCGTTACTCAGTGGTTCCTGCCCTGCCAGCTACTTGGGAACCTCAGTACTGACGCTTCTGGAGCGTAGCCCGGCACATGTCTTGTCATGAAAACGCGAAAAAGCGAAGATTTCATGGGTGGACAAATCCCGTGCTTATCAACGGCCCAGTGGTTGCTGAGACATCAGCTTTTTATTGCCTGAGGCCAAAAAAGCGCTGCATTCGGTCGAGTATTTTGCGATTTCTGAGACGGGAAATGATGCAATCAAAAAAAAGTTGTATACAAACAGTGACCATAAACATCATGTCCACCTTCATGAATTTTTTCAGATTTTTTCTTTTTGTGGGGCAGACAACACAGCTGCCACAGCCACCCCAGCCACAGTGGCTGTGGGTGTGGTACAGCCACCGGTTTGGCCCCCAAACGGTCTAGGGCTCGTTCTGATCACCTGATCTTGGGGAATAACATAGGCCTATCTAATATATCAATACTTTTCCGTATTGTCTCCTGGAACCTCGCGGAAGATCTCTATCTCATCTCCAGTGATCCACTGCGGCAACCGCTACGGTGACCCAACTGTGAATGCTACTGGCTTAGAACTTTGGTACTGGGTTCCGGATATAAAGTGCTCCCTCCTCCACAACCAATGGGATTTTACCGACTTTAGACTTTATTTGCTCCTCACAGCGGGGTACATGTCAAAATCCCCGAATTCCCTTTGCATGTATAGCTGAGCTTTTCTTGAGGGGTTTTGGTCTGTGGATGCTGTTCTTTACTAACCAGTATATGCCAATACTTCTTATGTAGCCATATGTACCGTCTTTTCCGGCAAAAACCAGGTCTGTGCTTCGTAGAGCGCGCCATTCAATCCACACCCTGATTTCACCCATAATCCTTGGCTTGAAGGGAATTACTTATGCTCCTCATATACCTCGGATTCACATCTTGGGTGTATATAATGGTCGGCTCATATATTTTTGTTGATTTGGGATACATTGAGGTGGCCAGCATGAATGCAAACAAGCAATTTAAGCCGATGGCCCACTACCCCGTTTTTGCCAGTTTTGGGAAAGCACCAGAAGAAAAATTTGGTAGGCCAGGAAATCGTCGCGTAAGGTCGCGAAAAAAATATCAACTCACTGCTAGGATCCGTACCTTACTTCTAGTACCCACATATCTGTATCCACCGCATTTTATGAGTGCGCAAGAGGCCAAAAGTGCTAAGGTGGCCCAGTACCCAGTCATTGATAATAGGCAGGCTGGTACAACTCAGGCTGTGGGAAAGGCCTAAGCGCGGAGTTTGGATTATTTTCCTTTCCTCTGTTCTAGGCTCAATTTAGGATGGTTGCAAAAGTTTCCAAGATAAAAGTGAATCTAAGCCACATTTCCTTCAAATCTGTCTCTTAATTCACAGTAACGAGACGAGAAAAAAACATATATCCACCGGTTGAACGGTGGTTATTGTACAGTAGACACGACAGTTGCAGGTCGTTATAAACCTATTAGCTATCGCATCTTCATACTGATTCTTTCTCTAAATTCACTGTCACCGCGCGATGTCAGCTGAGAGAAAAAGAACCCCAAGAAGGTACGCACCAGGACAATCTCCAGCCAGAACCGGGGCCCCAAGATTTGCAGCCATTTCTTGGAACACTGAGTTATGGAATGTGTACCAAATGTCATAGTTGGCAATCTGGTTGTCGGAACAACTAAATGTGAGGACATCGATGTACGTCGCCTGGCCACCGCAGATGCTCTGGAAGCGAAACATCTCATTGTAGCCATAGGACATCAGTGTAGGGTGACCAGGGAGTGTGAGGGTGAGTCCTTTCCCGAGGTACGACCAAGTCAACAAATCCGAGCGCTTGCGATAGAAGCTCAGGGTCTCGTTATATGTAGCTCCACTGAAGGGGCCAGAGCGGGCTGCGCCAGGGAGGTTATCGGTACCAGTGGTGTTAGTTATGACGGTGCTGCCCTGTCGAGAGTGTTACTTAGAGGCAATGTGCAAGCAATGAAAGACGGATACGCGATACTTACATACCACGATAGGTCGAAAAACGACTTGGTAAGGTTCGTGAACTTGTGCAGCGGGGCGATGTATGCGTAATTGTTGTGCGTAAGCTGGCATATGAATTTGAGGGGCAAACAAGGTCATTGGGTACATAAGGTGTGAGCTCGGAGCCATGGGCATGGTTGCCAAAGATCAAGGCAAGGAGAGTAATACCGAGAGCTTTAGAGAGGAGAGTGGAGAACATTATGGACTTGAAAGGATAGGGTAGGAGCCGCAATCGTCATCCGTATTTAAAGCTGGTTATCGGACGCTGCAAGGAGAAGAGAACCAAAAATCTGTGTCACATGCTCTGGCGGTTGTGTCCGTGCCATAGGCTGAGCGAGTCCATAAAAAGTAACTTATGAAAAGTAACTTGTGCGGAACTTGCCCCTTTCGGCAGGTGTGCCACAAGTTAACTTAAGTTTTCCCATGGGCTGCAAAATCAACTTGTACTAACTTGGCAGGTCACCTACCTGTCTTATCTCTAAATCTTCTGGAAAACCATTTCAAACCCCTTCTATCTTCCATATAAGGAAAGAATGGCTTGTGTTGGCATAAATTGGCACTAGTTGACTCAGTTCTTGTCGGAACGAGCTTGTTTCTTGATATGAGGTACTTTGACATGTAAGAAGCAATGTGGTAGAGCCAGTAGTACCGATATTTCCTACCTGCCTTGTCCCCACCCCGTTTGACAGTAATCTGTATTACCAAGACAGAATTTGCTATTAATCACCGGATTTTTGCGGAGACAGTGAGTCCAAGTGTCGTATGGCACCTTTTAAACACTTAGCCCTCATCCAGTTCCAAAAAAATGTGTGTTATACAGTAATTGGGTCGTGTTGCGTCATGTAAGGCTTGTCACATCACGCTCTTACCCTGGGCCAGTGCATGTCTTTCTTCTCTACCACAACAACAGCATGACAGTGACTAAAAAATGTCTCAAAGTACCGCAGATTCACCTCAAGTACTGAGCTAACTCTCTTGAACACTGACTAAACAATCAATGTCTTATACAACACACTAACTTGCCTGCCAAGTCAGATCAAAGTAACAGGGACAAATTAACTTATACCATCAGATGATCAGCTACTACCCATTCACTTGTTTCTCTAATAACAACCCAGTTCTCTTCATTAACTCCAAGGTAACAAGTTAATTGAAGGTAGCCCAAGCTGACCTAAGTTAACTTGAGCTAAATTAAGCTAATTTGCGGGCCAAGTTAGACCAAGTTAACATGCGCAAACTAACTTATGCCATCAGATGGCATCAGTTACCCCCACATTCACCGGTTTCTCCAAGTTTAACAGCCCTGTCCTCTTGATAGACTCCAAAGTAACAAAGTAGTCCAAGCTTACTTAAGTTAACTTGAGCTAACTTAAGCTAACTTGCGGGCCAAGTTAGACAAAGTTAACATGAGCAAACTAACTTGTGCCATCAGATGGCATCAGTTACCCCCAAGTTCACCGGTTTCTCCAAGTGAAACCAAGCCAAGTCTAAGGAAGTACTTAGAATCTACTTTACCAAACAGTTCAAAGGTAGTGAGAAGCTAGCTAGCAATCAAATAATGCCCCTAGGTCCCCCGGCCTCATGTACGTGAATGAGTGCTTCGCCACAAAACCCTGGCATCAACCATGACTGAAGGACAATGTTCATCAAGGCCATCCATGGCACTGAACTGTTGAGCATCAAGTTCTATTTCCCTCCCCGAACCTTTGTCTCCCAGTGACTTGTGAAGGTTCGCTTGTGGTTTATGCAAGCTGTTTGACATCGTAGAGCCTAGCCAGTTGACTGCTAGCCACACAATGGTTCAGTGCAAGGTCAACAGACCACAGTATTTCAACTGACCTCCACTGCACTTGGTTGTTAAAACAGTGATTCAGATCCAGACCAGGCACAATCAACATGTTTGAAACTCATATTTACGGTGAAATCAAGCACCTGAGTGGCACGAAACAGTGCAACAGAGCCTGTGAACATTAACATGCAATTAACCTATTTTACCTGTGCTGAACTTAAGTTAACTTATTTGTGCGGAACTTGTGCTTATGCGGAACGGTGCGGGTAAATTTAACTTGCCCCGCCACAAGTTAGCTACAAGTTACTTGTGGCAGGGCAAGTTAGTTTACATAAGTTACTTGTGCAACCATCCTATATATATCTCGTATATTAAGCAGATGCCTCGTATCACGATGCACCTGTTTGCCCATCTGATTCACCCCATATTTGGGTGTTCTTTCTCAACCACGTTCCCCGCCTTGGCTCCGTACGCCGGAACGAAGCGAAGGCACGTCTTGTTCTGTATCTCTAGTTGTTCCAGTGCGATTGTTTTGCCCCATATCGCTCGTCCCCCGTCGTTCCCACGCCTGGCCCTCGTCGTTGCCGCGGCCCAAGTTGTCTGAGCAATGTGAACCAACTCGCACACACATCCTTCCTTCTACCTTGCTTCCACGCTTGGACAGTCGGTTGGTTCGTCACCCCTCAGTGCAGGTTGATCATTTAATCACCATATTCTGATTCTGGGATTCAACCCGCTGTAGCCTGTGTGTATGCCCCTGAATAGACTCGATTATCCTCCGTCCCTTGTTCTGCCTCGAGCCCACTCCACTGATTTAGCAGAGGGTCTAGCGGAACCGAAGTCGCAATTCTGGTCTCGGTAGAAAGAGGGACCGTCCCTGAATACTCCGGCACTTAGTCTTGCTAGATTAACTCCCCCGGGACGGAAGCCACCTTGCTTCCCATCGCCGATTAACCATACATAGTGCCATGGGGGTGGAAGGAAGCCACCTTGCTTCCCATTCGCCCATTGGGCGGCCACCATACATAGCGAATCGCAGGGAAGGAAGCCTTTCTTCCCATCGCCGATTGGGCGGTTACCATAGCGCAGAATCGCCGTCAGAGGGAAGGAAGTAGCCTTTCTTCCCATTCGCCGATTGGGCGATCAATAGCGCAGAATTGCCGTCAGAACCTTTCTTCCCATTCGCCGATTGGGCGATTACCATACATAGCGCAGAATCGCCGTCGGAGGGAACGAAGCCGCCTTTCTTCCCATTGGCCGCTTTTTCTGCCGACAGGACAAGTGGTACTTCTTTTCATACCAAGTTATGGCACTGTGCTTCTCTAGTGAGAGTCTCACAGCCAAATAAGATGTCAATGAACACAACCCATATAGAGCATTCTTCCCTGCAGTGGGGGTAAGGAAATGCGCGTGAGATGGACACATACGCTCATGGCGTGTGCAGCGATCGATTTCGCCGTAAGCAGTAATAGCTTAGAGGTCGCGGAGAAATAGCTTACCCGACCCATTTATATATATGCAGACGCAGGATTTTGCGAACACACCTCATAATAAAAATGTCTGCTTATAACATTCAGAACAGATCAACTGGGACCCACGCCGATCTTTGGGGTGGAGATAGCGCACGAGATAGCGCACCTGGGACTCATATTGTGGTATATGTTTTGAACCGGCAGCCTGCGGGAACTCCAAACCAACAAGTTCGTATGTTGCTTAGGATTCTTCTATCCATTGCTAACGTGGTTCCAGTGGCGAATTGTCCCTCTCCCAGCCGGTAGCAATTTGTATACAATCCAAAATGTTAGCGCAGGATCGTATGCTTCTGTTGCTAGACCTGCTGAGGTAATACTACTCTTTGTTTCACTTATATCTTCTGACTATGACACAAGGCAAAGGGGATTATAAGCGATACAAATCCAATGATTTGGGAAATCATCGCGGTTCGTGATCCTATTGGCTACTTTCTGTGTGTCAATTCCTAGTTTGATAATTCGTGTATATGGCTAACCATCCACACTTATAGGGTTAAAGTTCCATCCACTGACCTCGCCTGGACTCTCAACTCAAACAACGAGTTGACCCAAGTTAGTCCTTTGATTTTCTGTGATATATTGCTCGCTCAAATTTGTTGGAATCAGATCACCCTTGCCAAAATAAACATAGCTAGCATTGCGACCCAGCAATGGGCCGTCAAAGCCATCTAAGTCGACAGAAAGGGGACCAACACAAATGCTGTCTTCTCAGATTTCTATTCCACTTTTGTTGTATGCTTGCCTCGTATGTACTGTACTGTGTGTTTTTTTTTTTTTTGTTTTTTGTTCAAGGCGAACGTAAATTAAATCGAGACCGCATGATCTCTGTGCCCAGCAGACATTGATGGAGCTTTCTGGGCCGTTGGCTGGTCCGTAGCTTACAGGCCATGGTACTGGTGCCTGGTTTACTGTCCCTCCCTCGAGAAACATTGCGCATTTATACCACGGTATGATGACTGCCCACGGGATTGTGATGCGGTGTTACTGTGGACACCATTTGTCGACTGTGGTTGTCGAGAACGTCAGGGATGTGCTTGGGGTACAGAGATTCGATGAACGGAGACATCTTCTGGTCTTCTCTAGGTCGTCTCTTCTGGAAGAACAGGTTCAAGACAAACTGCAGCATGGAGAACATGGGTTGAATGGTGGTAGTACTGGTATGCGAGGCCTTGCCTCACGTGATGGACCGTCGTCGTGACCGGATCGTTCGGACCGGAAAAATGAGCCGAGTTTTCGGGTTTTTCGGTCTTATTCGGTCTCAATCATTTTGCATGGAATTCCCCCTCTTTCACCCTCTTTATAAAACAACATCAGTAGCGGCGGCAAGCGCCGGTCCCCTACTCTTGTGCTGCAATTGATTTGTCATTGCTGATATACAAACAAATAACATCATCACATGATCACTCCACACCTTCCGGCAAGTCCCGGGAAGATATCATTTAAACAGCTAGGGCAGGTTTGATTTCCCTGAAGTTTTGCAAGGAGCCTCTTAAGTCATATTACATGTGATCCACCCAAAAAACTCTGTGCACTCAAGTTTGTGTTTTGAAATATTCTGTGCTGAACTTGCACATCAAAATTCCGGCAAGTATGGGGAAGATGTGGTCATTTCAACAGCCAGGGCATGTTTGATTTTTGTGGAGTTTTGCAAGGAGTGTCTTAAGTCATATTACATGTGATTAGCCCAAAAAACTCGGTGCACTCAGGTGCGTCTTTCGAAATATTCTGCACTGAACTTACACATCAAAATTATGGCAAGTCCGGGAAGATGTGGTCATTTAAGCAGCCAGGGCATGTTCAATTCTCTTGAAGTTTTGCATGGAGTGTCTTAAGTTGTATTACATGTGATTGGCCCAAAAAACTCAGTGCACTCAAGTCTGTGTTTTGAAATATTATGTGCTGAACTTGCACATAAAAATTCCGGCAAGTATGGGGAAGATGTGGTCATTTCAACAGCCAGGGCATGTTTGATTTCCCTGAAGTTTGGCAAGGAGACTCTGAAGCCATATTATATGTGGCCCGCCCAAAAAACTTCGTGCACTCAGGTCTGTCTTCCAAAATATTCTGCACTGACCTTACACATCAAAATTCTGGCAAGTTCTGGGAAGATGTGGTCATTTCAATAGCCAGGGCATGTTTGATTTCCCTGAAGTTTTGCAAGGAGCCTCTTAAGTCATATTACATGTGATCAGCTCAAAAAACTTGGTGCACTCAGGTGGGTTTTCGAAATATTCTGCACTGAACTTACACATCAAAATTACGGCAAGTCCCGGGAAGATGTGGCCATTTCAACAGCCAGGGCATGTTCAATTCCCTTGAAGTTTTGCATGGAGCATCTTAAGTCGTATTGCATGTGATTGGCCCAAAAAAAACTCGGTGCACTCACATCCATGTTTTATTATGTGCTGAACTCGGGAAGGAGTGCTAGTTTCAACAGTCAGGCCATGTTTGATGCCCCTGAAATTTTGCATGGGGACTGTTAAGCCACATTATATGTGAACCATATCAAAAACTCGGTGAATTCTTTTCATTCAACATTCGAGAACCAGATCATTTAGCTACACCAAGTTTCTCAACATCATGAGAAAGCTCATCTACTTCTATACAAGCCCGATTCACACGTCCAAATGGTGCAGGGAGATTCTGCTTCTCCAACTTTGGTTTCTGCAACTGCTCTCCTTCTGTGTCATGCACACTTTTCAACCATATTTTAAAAATAAGGCTGTAAATTTCAACCAACAAAGAAATTCCCAGACCTTATCACGCCAAATCCTGAAAAGTTTATGTATAGCATCATCATCTCCTGAACCTCTTCGAGGGCATCGACATCCCTGAGTTCGGCACCGTCTTCAGGTTTCTCCGTGACATCTTGGCTAAAGAGAATGTTCAATTATTACTTAAGGCTTCCAGAGTCTGCGTAAAGAACTTACCTGAGACGCGCTAAATCGGGATCCTCCATCAGCCACTGAACTTCGGACTGCGCAGGGAGCGCCCGTCTGTTCTCCAGGGCCTCAGCGTAGGCATGATCATCCCGTAAGTCATCCTCAACAATGGAGAGAACCGAGAGGACCAGCTGATCCAATTCAAGGGCATTGTTGAGGCTGCGAGCTATCTTTATTTGTGGCGGATGCCAAATGTGTCAGCAGGGGTTGATCTGCGGGTGTCGAGGTATCAAGTGGGTGCTGCTCATTCATGCTGGGAAGAGGGTAAAAGTGAGTAGAAATAGAGTGAATGCAGCCTCGGCTTATATGGAGCAGGTTGTGGAGCAGAGATGGAGCAGAGTGGAGTAGAAATCACGACACATAATGTATCCGGCCCGGGAAGTGGAGGACAATGAATCAGATGATCTACACATGTGACTGATGTCAGCGAAACCTCGCGTATATGGGTTGGCAGAGGATTATAGTTTCAGCCCCACAGAACCCTTCTCTGTAAACAGAGTAGGGGATTACACAGTCCGTCCGAAGCTTTTTAGACTCCGACCCTTGTTTGATGATGGCTCAATCAATGTCGGTGGAGACGCCAGAACTGGCAGCCTCAAGGAGCGGACATGGCGGTAGCAGTAGGGCTTTTCAACTGTATGTACCGTATACGGTACGGACATTTTGTCCCATATTACGGACAGGGTACGGGTACGGTACAGTGACCATGTGTCATTTAAAAGGCCAAAAAGTACGTTACGGGAGGATTACAGACGTAATACGAGTACGGAAAGGTAGGAAGAGGCTAATCTATTAATTTAATGAAATATTGTCCACATCATCTAAGTTCTCGATGACCTCCTTCCGCGCTAGCCTGAGCTGTGCCTTCAAACACCACCAAGGTCCGATCAGTGTCGGGCTTGAGACTCGCCCGCCTGACAGCGATTGTATCGCGTCCCCCGAAGAAAATACGCTCGACAGCAACAGCCGAACCTAGAGGCAAATTTCAGTACCTGGCAGGCCCTGCTCAAAAACATGCAGAATAATACCTGGAATATAGTGTATGTCACGCGCCAGCTTGTACAAATTGGGAAAAGCATTACGGTTCGGGTGCCACCAGCCAAGTAAGTCGGTTGTCCCTACTGACAGCGGTGACGCCGTCATCTGGAAATAGATGTCAAACTCGCTGATGGCAGAAGACATCTCCTGCTGGCTGGAAAGGCAAGAAAAGAAGCTCTGTTTTTTGGGCGAGGCTCAGAATGCTCCGGGCTTTGAGTTTGTCGGAGCGGTGCTCACTGCGGGACAAGATGAGGACGACTGGGGAGCGTAGTTATCACGGTACTCGATGAAAAGTTCCTGCTTAGCGAGTTTGAGCTCCCCGAGAAGCATGTAGTCGTCCTCGAAGCTCTTTTCCAGCCCAGCATAGCTGACGCGAGGATCGAGGACTGCAAAAGAAATTAGTAAAATCAATATATACCGGAAATACTAACTTACAAGCAGCCCAGTGGTAATATGGTGATGCATCAAATCTATAGTAGTACTATTTGAGACCCCTTACCTGGCCACCCTACCTAGTTGACCATTTGGAGTCTAGCATGCCAACACTTTGTTTTTTCACTCCCAGGAGTAATGGGGGATGGGAGTACGATCTATAACGAAGGTCTGAACCGAATTTGGAGCCGGAGTGATGAGTTGATCGAAAGTTACAACATCTCGGATCAAGACCCGCTACGTGTGAACATCAATTTCTTGCGCCAACACGGTTTGGCTTTCTTGTCTCAGCTGGCTCTCTGCCAATTCTTGGCCGTTCCGGGACTTTGCAGGCTCGATCTGCTCCCCTGATTCGGGGGAATCACCTGCCACTGTACCCGCCACTGAGAAGCCAAAATCCTCCCCGCTATCCCCCCATGAACGCGCCGCTGTTTTTTTTTGAGTCGCTCCCCTAAAGTCCCCTTGGCCGACATTACATCAGACGACACCATGGGGCTACCACTCTGGGATTGTCCACGAGGCTTTTTGACGTCCAATGGCTCAATGCTGAACATATATTGGACTTTTATCTGTCCAACTCCCTTCTCACTGTAGTGCTTTACCGCCACCCATCCAATTTTGGTGTTGCCAACACCGGGAATTTTTTGGGGAGCTGTGAAGACTTTACTACGGAGTTAGGGATGTAAATAAGTTGTATACCTTCCTTCTAAGCTATGTGCGTCTTAATTTGGGTCACAGTATGGTTCCATCGTCCAATAGACGTGTGATTGCTCCAGGGACCTTGTTTCGGGGCTTTCCCCCATCTGAGGAGCAGTCATTTACACCCTTCATATGGGTTGCACGTGGAGTATTATATGTTCAAATGGTCACTACATACCCTAGTTAACATTTCCGATGGATACGGGCGCCAGATTCAAGTCTCGCGACTTGATTTGACTGGGTGGCCAACTAGCCTGTTATTTGGCCATGTTGAACTGCCGGCCGAAATAAATCCGCTGTAACAGCAAAGCTTTAGATATTTGGGTGAGAGTGGTCTTGAACTCTTAGTAGGATGCCTGCAGTCATTCTGACACAGTTGGGCATGCGTAGGGTCGGCGGGCAGATTGAGATTGAGGGATGAATGCTTAGGTGGCCAGGTAAGGGGTCTCAAATAGTAGTCACAGAGCTTGGTATGAGCATGGCATCAGCAGTGTTCGGAAGTTCAGAGAGGATTTCTGACTGAGAGTCGCAAGAGAGGCGTAGGGCCGCAAAATTGAGTCTGCCTAGGGTGGCGACGACGACCTGGGCTGGTGGCGATTGACGCGGGGAGTGCCCAGGAGGCGAGCTGAAAGGAGGCGATTTGCGGGAGGCGAAACAAAAGGAGGAGATCTTCATCAGCATCGGAGCTGCAAAAGCCGAATTTGATCGGCCTTGGTCTCCCGTAATACGGCCGTAAATGGCCTTACGGTACGGCCAAATACGGACCCCCTCCGCCCACGTACGGGTACAGTCGATTGATCCTAGCTAGCGTACGGTACCGTCGTCGGTACGGGAAAAATCCGCACCGTAACGTACATAACCGTAGGCTTACGGTCACGGTGAAGAGCTCTAGGTAGCAGACAGAGGGGGCATGTATCACTAAGCTACCGCATTTGACTATGGACTCGTTACCGTATAACAAGATGTGCCTTCGCTTCGCTCCGGCGTAGGTGCCCACCGGATTACCGAAATAAATGTGACGGCGCATCGAAAAGGAATCGAAAAGGCTACTTTATTCGTAGAAGAATCTACAGTAATTCACATAGGTGCCATAGCTCCGCATTCATGGACCGCAGTTTCCTGCATGCACAATACCAGATAATGTTGGAAATCGGCCCGATGCACAGTGACCCTCTGCAAACGCGCAGAGGTCTCAATTCAAAAACTACGGCTTAAATACAAAACGACTGAGTCATATGGATATAAGGAGAAATGTAATATGACTCCGTCTGAGTCAGGAAGAGTCAGTATGAGTCAGTATGAGTCATATCAAAAGAAGAGTCAGAAAGAGTCAGAAAGAAGCCATGTCACATAGTGATCACATGACAAATAGGCAGTGCATTGGTGTTTCGGTTGTTACTCCAACACACCCCCACAAGCGATAGCACCAAGGCACACCCCCAGAAACTTGACAGGGTGTTTACCAGACTCCGTCATATTCATCGGAGTCGTACTCCGCAATGGCAGCGGTATCAGTGCTCTTCTTCTTCGACTCTTCCCAGCGCAGGCGCTCAGGACAATCCGACTTGAAATGACCCTTCTTGTCACAGAAGTAACAGGTCTGTGACAAAGCGGCAGTGCGACGGGCAGCAAATGCAACATTGTTGGGGTCGTGGTCGGGGTTGGCAGGGAAAGGGATGTCCATGGCAGTGTTGGATTGTTGGTGTGTCTCCTCATTGAGTAGTCGGCTGATGACATGCTCAACAGTGAGGGCGTTGGGAGAAGTTGCATCAAAGCTGATGACAACGGCGTCATAGGTAGCGGGGAGACCCATTGTGAATGCAAGAATTTTGTCCTGGTCGGTGACAACAATTCCCGTGTACTCCATGCGAAGCACCATGGACTGGACACGACCAATCCAATCCTCCATCGTCTCGGAATCGAGCTTCTTCGCCGTAAGGAACTGGTGGCGAAGGGCGAGACTGGTGGCAAAGCCAGCAGCGCGGTGCACACGCTGGAGATCTTGCCAAATGATCATCGGATCGCGAGATGTCATGTGAGCAAGCTGGCCCGGCTCAACGCATAGAACCAGTTCTGCACGTGCCTCTGCCATCTTCGCTGCATCCCGTGTCGCAATCAGTGTTCTCAGCTCCATATCCATCTCCTCCACCGTCTTCTCTGTTCCATCTGAGTTGGTGTCGCTCACCACAACTTGAACCACACCCCACAATCCCTTCCTCACAAGAATAGCCTCCATGCGTAAGTCCCAGTCGTTAGCATAATTCTTGTTGCCAAGGCGTGCAAAAGAATAGCGGTCGGAGTCGCCCATTGTAGAAATCAAGTCGAGGAGTGATGGTGGTGATGAGTGAGTGAATCAAAAATAACGGATCAAAATCCGTGCGAGGTCTCCTTCGTCGTTGATGAAGGGTTCCGTTGCCTCGGCGTCACGAGGGCTTTCTCCTTCGTCGTCAATGAAGGGTGTCGGTGCCTTGTTGTCGCAAGGGCTTTCTCCCTCGTCGTCAATGAGGGGTGTCGGTGCCTTGTTGTCGCAAGGGCTTTCTCCCTCGTTGTCAATGAGGGGTCTCGGTTGCCTCCGGTCGTTGGAGGGCTTTATAAGAATCCGAACTTGTACGTCAATGAAGTCCAGATAATGGCAGCGAGATCGAGGGTATGAGTTTTTGCGTGTTTGTGTTGGAAATCGGCCTGATGCACAGTGACCCTCTGCAAACGCGCAGAGGTCTCAATTCAAAACTACGGCTTAAATACAAAACGACTGAGTCATATAAATATAAGGAGAAATGTAATATGACTCCGTCTGAGTCAGGAAGAGTCAGTATGAGTCAGTATGAGTCATATCAAAAGAAGAGTCAGAAAGAGTCAGAAAGAAGCCATGTCACATAGTGATCACATGACAAATAGGCAGTGCATTGGTGTTTCGGTTGTTACTCCAACAGATAACAGTTGGAATTCCGTTGACATTTTACTATGCTCTCACTCAGCCTGTTTGTGTGTTAGCTATTGAAATTAACACGGACCTTGAGTCCGGGCCGCCAAGCGAGTCGAAACCGCCATGTGGTCGTCTGGAGTGTGGATGGAACGAATAGAAACCACGAAGACATGATGCCGACTCGAAAACCTTGAGAAGAATAAACCGCGGCACTGGCGCGTTAGAAACGGCGATGGGGGTGGCTGGATGTGAAGTTGAGAACTTGAGTAGTGCATCTGTGGATAGTGGATATGGTAAAAATCTCATATAAGTATGTCACTGTCACCTTCAAACTCGATGTGGTACCGGTGACGCAGACACGTCGGTTCGATCGGGGGAACACTCTAATTGAATCATAACAATTGGCTCTATTAAATGTGTTAGACTCACCGAACAGATACTGTCGAACTGGGCGGATCGAGCTGTGGGAAGATGGGTCAGTGAAGGAATTTAGAGTGAAATGTAACTCACTTTGTGTAGCACCTGACTCGCAAGAAATAAAATGTCGAATAGATGTGGATATGTCGTGTCTGCGAGACATTCTATGCGCGCCTCAGGAAGCTGGACCTGGGCGTTGGTGAGTGACTCTGGGTTGAAGGAAGTGAGGATGAGTGACAGCATACCAAAGAGGCCCGGGGGCGGGGAAAATCTCACAAAAGAGTTCAGCATGGCCCCGCACGTGATTAACACGAGGGTGTAGCGTCGAAGAACTTGAGTTCAGCTGGGAGCAATGAGGGAAATCAAAATAAATGAGTAAGAAATGCATAGCGAGAAGCTCGTACCATCACAATTTACTAAGGAGCGGTTAAACTGCCCATCACAGACCCGGATTGCTTTGGTAGTCTAAAAGTAAAAATCAGGGCCCAAAAAAAAAGCAAATGCAATGAGCTGACCGGCCGAGCAAAGGGTGTATGAAATGGGTAAACTGATCCGATCGTCTGCTCCGTGGTGCGAGTAGTCACGCAAAACATCAACAGAGTATTTTGGCAACTCACTCTAGTTCTGGTTGTTGTTCTCAGTATGGCTTGGAAGTGTGAAAACGTGGAGAAAGAGGGAAGCATGAGAGAAGCTCTCACTGTTCACGAGGACGTTCCAGCCTGCTACCCATCGCCCCTCGCCCCTCGCAGTCGATCAAATGGAAACGTCGAGGTCATCGTTGACTCGGAGGTGTCGGCAGAGGCCGTTTGCGTCTACATTTTTTAATGTCTTGTGCTGCTCGAAAAGTCTCGCACATGTTGTCTGTCTTGAGAGATATCTCGAGTGTCTTGAGGGCGCCAAGGAAGTAGGTAGTAGCTTGTACTGGACCTTTATGAGTAGCGAAGCAATGTCGCGGGTTTGAATCTTGATACTTGACACACTTATCAGGATGCCTTGCAGCGACCTCATGCTGAAACAGTCCTTCGAGTCTGTGTTGCGAGGCTTGAAGCCCAGTTTCCAGTGAAACTCTCGATTTTTCTGCATAACCACGACCAAGCCCCGGACTTAAAATGGGCACCTTGAACAAAGGGTATGTCGACATTGAGGATGTTGTGCACTTGATCGAAGAAAGAGCTTCGTGTGGAGGACGAAATTGAAGGCAGACAGTAAGGAAAACAGACGATAACGGGGGAAAAGAACAAAGGAAGGTCACCTTGGGAAACTCGCTTCTTTTGAGTGGCCCTTGAGCGCTGGAAAATAGGCCGCGTGATGAAGCGGCACGTCGGAAGCTGGGCCGGCCAGAGCTAAATTGGGATTTGGGAGGTCTTCCAGACATAGCCATGGGAAGAAACCAAACCGAATTCGGTGAGGTCGGAGCCAAGGCTGTAGGGGAGGTGGCGGTTGAGAAAAATATCGCAAATTGGGGTGATGGTAAACCCGATACGAGGCATCTGCTTAACATACGAGGGATATGAAAAGGCCGCATTGGAAAACACAGAAAGCCCAGAAGGGGTTAGCCCAAGAGAACAAGCAAAGAAAAGCGAAAGGAGGATGTGAAGAAACTGCCAATGGGATATGTGGCCTCGCCGCTGCATGATTAGAACCATGCTGTGCTGTGGGCAGCAGTGACTGTGATCCGCTGTGTCCTGTCAAAAAAAAGCTGTGCGCAGGTCAGCTGTTTGACAGAAAATGAAAAGGCACTGTTGGAAAGCGGAACGGAAGGGGTTAATCGAAGAGTAAAAGCAGAGGAAAAACAAAAGGAGAAAGGCTACATGGGGATATAGTACAGCCGAACGAGCAAAATCTTAAAGAACGGTTAATTTCCGCCCGTGTCTGCACATTTGTACTGTATCAATCAGTGCATCTGCATTATTTCTTGATACTAAATTGAGCTGAAATACACCTCGTGAACGAGTTCAGCATAACGGTATGACGGTGCTTGATGTGCTCAGAACCTATATAAGAAACACACAAATAACCCCACTTGACTTGAGAGTGGCACAGAAACAATCCAGAGATTGTTCCAACAACCAACAAACAAATCAAACAGCAATATATGCACATTTCCAAAGATCCCAACAAGTTACAGCCCCTAGTACAGGGCCTTGTAAAGGTTGTAGGGAGAGGTTTCGTATCTCTAAGAGACGAAGAGAAAACTGTGTAGAACATGTTTCTAGACACGATGGTGGAAACATAGTTTCCAAGCAAGGTAGATTTATAGCTTTGCAGCGTGTGTGTGTGTCCAAGCGACAGAGAAACAAGTTTAAAGTAGTCCCGTAGACTCAAGGAAGGCCCTTAGTTTATAGGCCAAGAGTGTTCACAGAGCTTTCCCTAAAAGGTACTTTCTGAGCAGTGCACAGCAGTCACATTTCCAAAGTTTTCCCTTGACGGTACTTTCTGAAACCCGCTCCGCAAACAACAACAATAATGTTCCTTTCAACAGAGTCCCAGCTCAAACAGATTCACGGAGTTTCTAACAGTTTCCAGGCAGAGCCCAAGTGCATTTCCAGAATAATATATCATTCAGAAACAATTAAGATTTCGACTAATAGTGCTACTCTATAAGAGTGCGTTCGCCGAGGATCCCAGATCAACCCAATACGCAAGCGTATAGCCTACTAGTTCGTGGGAAGATGCTGTGTCCACCGTAGAAACACCCTCGGATACTTATACAACCGCCAAGACACTGTTACAAAGCCCAAAACACAATCCCAATGAGTCAAAAGTCCGTTTATCCGCCTCTTTAGCCGTGTTTCCGTCGGTTGTTCTTCCGAGTGTCGCCTCCCATTGGTTCCCCACTGCGAGCACGCCATGTTCCCTTGCCAATTATGAGGCAGGAACCCGTCAGCAGCACCCCTGTATTATTCAGAGGGTGTGTCGATCACCGATAGATCGGCACTGCATCTCGTTTCGACCTGTTTCTGCTTCAACTCAACTCTCCCCTTGGTTCCAAGTCCAGAACTTGATAATACTCCTTTGTAGGCTTCAGTAGATACCCGTTTCTATAGGGTTTCCCAGAAAGGGTTCTTGAGAAAGAACCTTGGAACACCTTTAGAGTTGTGATCCGGATCCTCAGAATAGCCGACCACCTGTTTCAGTGTATCCGCATTCAATGGAAACCAGCAACTCTAGCAACCGGAACACTTGTGACCCAGCGCATCTCCTCAGCGTCTCAACAGAACACAACACATTGCACAACTCCCGTCCCCTTGACCCGTTTCCGTTGCTTAAGTGGATGTTGGAAACAAGTCAAAAGAAGTTCCTTGACTTATTAATTGGCTACATGTTTCCCTTACGGTTTTCAGGGTGAGACTAGCCAATGGACATTCTAATTCCTTAGAACGTCCACCCGTTTTCTCTGTGGTTCACCCAACAGCTACCAGGAACCAGTACTGTTGCATAGAAACAACAGTTTCAGCAATGAGCACGATCAGAAACACACAAAATTATGTGTATCTAACCATGGCCCAATTACTGGCTTATCAATGGATCCTTGTGCATGGTGGGAGAGTCAAGGCCTAGGCCTACACATATGACTAGTTCATCTGGGTACCCAAATTAACCACATTTCTAGCCAGCTACTGATGGCTATTCCAAAGCACAGCCACCTGCTCTGTACCACAAACCGGAGCGGCAAATGTATAGGGTGTTGAGTGAGTACAGGTCTGGGGTGTATATGCACCAAGACTTATTACCATAATTAACTTAGTTTGGATTATCAACTCAATCAACTCTTTTTGCGACTCTGCACACCTCTGCAGGTTATTCAAAAAGAAAATCACCATTGTTATATCAGGAAATATCGTAAAGGAACACACACATAGGGAAAACTTATCAAACTGTCTTATTTAGCTGTAGAGACTTTGTCAGAAGGGGGGGTAAAAAAAGACGGGTTTTACGTACGTTCACAGTAGCTAACTAGCTCGGAAAGTTTGGCGTCCTGAGCCACTTCTTCCACAAAACTCTCTTTTGCTTCCGATTCAGAACACTCCACAACCACACTTTTCAAATGGCTCAGATGGAGGATATACCAGGGGATAGCAGGGCGGCGGCACATGTGGACCGTTGAAACGGCGTAACATAAATGTGCGGCATCTAGGGCTATTTTTGCGATTTCCTATGACCAGTATATTATACAACGGGAAGCAACTAGCACTTCTGTTGTTACTAGCAAACCAGCTAGTACGCAGACCACTTGTTAGGTGATATAAAGGAGAGTCAGAGCGAGCCCTAACTGCTGACTGTAGCATGAGGCTGCACTAGTGTGACGCGCTAGCTGCTAGCTGAGTGTACAAACAACCAGGGATTAAACCACTGCTTATACATTCATGAGACATGACCTAGGAGACTCTAGTAGTCCAGAGATGGCTTGGGACAAAGCTAGCGAGGGTCTAGCAGACGGATATCTACGATGGAAGTACAGCTAGGGGACTACGCCTTGAGCTAGGAAGCTCGGCGCGGTAACCAGTGGTACTATCTAATCTCTAGATAAGCGACTAGACGGCGCTAGGCGGAATAACCCTACTAGCAACCGGCTAGGGCTTTGACAAAGACATACCACGACATACGAGATGAGGCAGCACGCGGCTAGTGCCCGATCTGGGCAGCTAGGGCGAAGGGGAATAGCCAGTCAGCTATTGGAACGGAGCTAGGGACGATCAAACAGCCTGTACCGATGTTCGGAGGGTGGATCGACGTTCTGACCAACGAGCTATGACCATTTGATGTCGGTCGCAACACTGCGTCGCCTAGATGTAATAGATCGGCGCTCTGACAGAGTAGAGATGACCTAGATCACCGGCTACATCGCCGGTTGATCCAGAAGGGGTACTCGGCACAGACGGAGGGCTGAGGATCCTTTGATATACCCACGGTTGAACACTAGCCGGTCAGCGAGGCTGACCTGGCATATACCAAACCCGTCCCAAAACCAAACGGCAGTCGTCTCATTGGCTGACCGTATTTCTTATCATCTAATATTGCATATTGTATTATTCAGCTCGCTTTCACATGTAACTCACACCTAGTAGTATAAAAGGGAGCGCAGGACAGACTAGGGTCTAAGAACATTACACCCCAGACTTTGGACGAAGCTGGTGCTAGTGGACTCAGGCTGCTAGTGGAGGTTGATACCGAACTTCACTTGTAGTAGTCTTTATATTGGAATCAGTAACTGTGGACTCTGGAAACATCGAGTGACTAAGTTGAGGATTTCGTGTTGTTGGTCCTAGACCTCCACATATAAAACAAGGTGTTCTCTTCGAGACCCAACTGCAGTTTGCGCTAGTGACTTTGCCTTCACCCCGACACGACGGAAGCTCTGTCGTAGTGTGTTGGATTGCTTGCTAGGTGGATTGTGTGTTGACTTGAGCCCACTAAGAAGAAGACAGACTAGGTGCCCCCACCTCTAGTTTGGCTATAACTTGTCAGTTACTTCGCCTTCACCCCGATATAGATGGAAGCTCTGTCGTAGTGTGTTGGGTCGCTAGCTGGACGCTTGTAGTGAGCTAGTGCCGATAAAAGCGGAAAGGTTCCTATTCTTGGTTAAGGAATAGGTCGGCGGTCAAGGAGAGTCTTGCCGTTTGAGGATTGAAGTCCATTTGTTGTTAGCCTCAGTAGTTTTTGGGATTGCCCATAGCGAGGATTTTCACAAACCTACATACTCTGCCCTGGTGTTCTCGACCTAGCGGTCCAGCCATCTTGTATCCACCCCATATAAACACACCCCCGGACCATCCCTAGGTTCCTAGCAGTGTTGTTGTTGGTGGTTGCATATTGCTAGTACGTTGTAGAGTGTGTTGTTGGAAGCCTATAAATCAAACTTGTGTTTGTTAAAACCTGCTGGTCACATACTACGGCCCGGACCCGAACTCACAAAGAGAAGCACTTAGATCTTTGGAGGTAGATTGGTTGTGGTTGGTTGTTTTGGGTGATTGTTCGCAATACGTATCAATTAGCTATTCCTAGTCATATAAGAAGTGCACCGTTTCACCGTATCCAAAAGCGGGGAGTCTGCGAAAGCCTTTATAAGATGCTCATGGCGTGCGGGAAAGTCGGGAATGGCAGCCCAGAAAACTTCCTGTCAAACATCAGCAAAGGATTGAGACAAAAACCAGGCAACGCACTAGTTCAGTCCAGTGGAAGTGAACACATTTACTTATACTAGGGGATAGCAGGGCGGTGGCGCATGTGGACCGTATCCAAAAGCGGGGAGTCCGCCAAAGCCTTTGTAAGGTGCTCATGGCGTGCGGGAAAGTCGGGAATGGCAGCCCAGAAAACTTCCTGTCAAACATCAGCAAAGGATTGAGAGAAAAACCAGGCAACGCACTAGTTTAGTCCAGTGGAAGTGAACACATTTACTGATTTCTTCAACAAGCTGCCTCTCCGTCTGTCTGAAAGGATTCGGTGGAATGTATTGGCAGTGATGGTGAAAGGGGGTCGCTGCTGAACAGCGTATCGAGGCTTGTCATGAATAAGAAGCTGCCATGGATTTATGTGAGGAAGCCCTCACAGAAAGCCCGTAATGCTATCGCCCTTGTCTAGATTCAACCAAATTGATAAAGTTCCAGATGTTCTGCTGCAAGCAGAATATCCTTCATGAACCTGCCCAGTCCATGGCCAGGACCAACATTTTGATATATCTGCAGGGTCTGTGATCCTGTCGGATAGCTGTTGAGAGCGCCTCTGCTTGTTTTTTTGGTGTAGAGGAAAACCATGCGGTAGAGAAGATGTTTCCCTGCACAATACCAATCTCAGCAAACAAGTACACAAAAGTGTGCGGTTGAATCACAGGGAACTCGGTATGTGGCAGCCACGTTGTAGACAAATTCTTCAGGTATGGTGCCTGCAAGATCCAAAATTCTGTTGAGGATTTCCAGGGGGACACTGTTTACGGCAGACATGGGGGCCAAGATTATTCGTTCTTTAACGAGATGGTAGAAATGCAGTGCAATATCCCTGAATAACCTTACTCCTTTGGTCTTTCTTTGATTTTCTTACGCGCTCAGGCTCAGTCGCTTTCTGAACGGCTTTGTCTCACGGTGGCCGAGATCGATCATCAGCTACGGACTGCACATCAAATTCGCATGAGAGTCGTTTGTTACCGTAAGTTCCGTTCGGCAATTAACCATTCTTTAACGATTTTCTCGCTCGGCAGTGCAATTGCTCCATATATCCATCCTCCTTCTGGATTTCCTCTGCTCTGCCTCTTGCATTAACTCCTTCTAACCTTAACTTTCTGTGCTTCTTCACCACCGCCTTGAACAGCTGACCAGTGCGCAGTCTCTTTCTGACAGTACAGAGGTGCTGCCGCCTACGGCACAGCTCAGTTGGATTTTTATCATGCCGGTGGGCCACATCGTCTTGCCGATTGTGGAAATATAAAGAGGGTGCTTTGCTTTCATTCGTCTGGCAATTTTATGTCCATTGTTCATGCCCTCAAATTAGTGGCCTTAATTCACTCAACTGTAACATTCCTTTCTGGGAGTCACGGCCTGATCTCGGAATGCCTCTGTTTGCTGTTGCGAAGCTATTGGGTCTCATCTTGGTGTCTACGCTGGTGCTGCGCGAATGGGTATATTGCACTCCGTTGTCTTTGTCTCCTACACCGAAATTGCTTTCTGCTTTCTCTTGGTCAAAAGCAAGACTTTCCAGACCTCGCATTGGCCATTGTCTACTCCCATGAGGTCCACACAAATCGCTCTGACTGCACTTGGTCCGCACCTCAAACTTTTACCATCCAAGATGTCAAAGTTCGAAGCAATTGTGTCCATTCAAATACAAGTGTATCATTTCTTCAAGCGTCAGGCCCAAACTGCGGTCTCAAGGTTGGTCTTTCCTCTTCTCAAAGACGTCTATCGGCCTGAGCAGATCTTGATTCCGTCTCGCAGAATCAACCATTCTTCCTCATGCAACCCTTCGAGGAGGGTGTCCAGCATACGGCAAATCAGAAATGTACCGACAACGAACACGCCTCCAGCAAAAAACAACACAAGCCGCGTTCCTCCCGAGCTTGGAACGTCAGTATGCGTATATTCATTTAGCCCCATTTCCTCTTGCAATGTAGTTCAGACTCCAGACCGTGTGTTTCATTCACGCGAGTTCAACAGCAGTGTCTGCAACACCGTTCTGTGCCTCTGAACGCACACCAACCTCCCGGCCTGGCATGGTAGGTATTCGTCTTGCGATGTATTCAATCATCTGGCTCACAGATTCTCGTTACAGGTGGTGCTCAACACGAGCCTACTGGCTATGCTTCTTCCATGGTGCTCTCGAAGGCAATCCTCTACGTCGAGCCATAGCTACTTGTGACAGCCACAACCATCAGATATGTTGAATCGTCGTGTTTCCAAGTATTATAGGTGGGCTCTTAGCTTCAATTTGGTCCATCTCCACATGAGATTGAACGACTCTATTATCTTCAAGTTCCCCTCGGTCGTGAGTCTACGACTGTGGAGTTTTCTTCGAGGCACACCTGCCGGGATACTGGAACACTCCCTGAATATGTTGCGGTTTTCAGTCTGTTGCAGAAGTGTAAAGTGTACCGTAGACTGGGAGCAGTTTCCCATGCCGAAAAATAGATTTTGAGTTTATTACCCTTTTGATTTGTGGTAAATTCCCAAGTACTCAGTACTTTGCGCTTGCACGGGAGCGAAGCGAAGGCATGTCTTGTACACTGGTAATGGTGTACCAGGAATGCACTCGCAAGTTGATGGCGGAAAGAGAGAGAAAGGTTGATCTACCAAAAAAGAACTTTCGCACGCACAATGCCATGTGACCACAGGCACCCTATCTGATCGTACGGACAAAATCAAAGTCAAGTACAGCTGCACGAATATGTAGACGTAGATATACAGGACTGAGAAGAGGCATTGGCTTATTATCTGTTCTTTAACGAGATGGCACAAATCCTGTGCTATTTCCCCATATATATCATCTCTGTTGCCGTTCCTCAGCCTTTCTGCTCTGCCTAACTCCTTTATTTCATTGTATATTTCCACGCTTCTGGACCCATGATCAACCACGCACTGGCTTCCGGTTCTTTCCGAACTGTGCAAAAAACGACTGTGAACTGTCAAACCCTACCCCGATCGGACCACTGAACGGTCGAACCGAGTCACGTGGATTTACCATCGCCCAAATCTACATAATATTCTCACTGCAGCCTGGCACATTCATCATACTGCGGCGGCGTGGACAACCCTTATCTACCGTTTCTTTAAAAAAAATCGACAGCTTTCATTTGGCACTCTTTGTTTTCATCCCCTTGCAAAGTTCTCTTTCACTGCATGAAATGGCTCACGGTTTATCTACACCACTTCTACCCGATTATCTGTTCTATTAAGATTCTCTACGGCTCTCATTTGGAAGTATTTGGTCTTATCCCCTTCAAGCCCTCCCAGCTTCGATCTCTCTGCGCCAGTGCCTGAATCCTACAGTCTTTTTGGACTTATCTTTCCCACTGAAACACCATTTTTAACCATGCTGCTGGGCAAGTTATAAGATTCCTTGCATGCTCTCCGCTGATCCGTGGCTTCAGAAACTGAGATCGCACTCGACCCGCAGTTGAACGTGTTGCCGGTGCACGCGTGGCCACGCCGATAGAATCACGACCTTCTTAAATGGCTTCCGCAGCGAGGTGACGAACATATGCCGCAGATTTCTACCCCAAAATAATGAACTGCAGCTTGGGAATCTAAATCTGGATTGGGAACCTTCTGGTTAGCAGACACATCACGCTATGCAACAGCTTTCAACTGCTGTTCACAGAAATCTACATTTGGTATCTTTCGCAGATCAGCACAGTACGGAACAGCCTTGAGCTGCGGCCACGCAGGCTCGAGGCATCCCACGTTCCCACGGTCTGGGCCCACACAAAAGGAGTCATGCGTCTAATTGCGTTCCCTCCTTCCCCTTTCGTCGCCCCACTATAACCCCAGCAATCCTCTTCCTCCCTTGAATGCGAAGCTTCAGGCCGGTTTCTCCTGGAATCAAGCCCCTTAGCAGGACCTCGCAAGTGTCAAACCAGGGACTGCTTTTGGCGACTCATCAAGCCTCAAATCACGATGAATGCTTGGCTTGACACCGGGACGGCGCAAGACTTCTCAAGATTGGGACGTAAGAACCCTTCATGCGACTTGAACACCTTGGTATGGCCAGAAGATGCTTGAATTCTGATGACGAGACGGCAGAGCCTTCGATAAAGATGGGGATGTGCAAGACTCTTCAACATTTAGATGCGAAGGGTCCTCGAGCTGATGGTTAAATATTCGTCAAACCGCTCAACTTCAAGATCACCAAGGGCAACCTGTTGAATCATGACTGATATTTCGCCTCTTCTGCCCCGTCCATCGCGTTCCCATCATCCTTTACCATTCAATTTCAAGTTTTTGGTACTGGTAACCCATACTCTTCAATCTCAAACGAATCCCGCTCATAATTTTGGAGACAGGTTCAACGATCAACATGCACCGTATGTATTTATTTTCACGCACCTCTTGATTAAACTACTCAGCATTCAGAGGATCAGATGTACTGCTTTTATCGCCACGGACAGAGGCGAGGGGTTAACGGGCACTATGGGTGTCTGTGAGCCTTGCATCTTTAACGCTATAGGTGAGATCGGTCCCGCATCCCTATATGTAGATACTTGACAACTTTTGGTTTCTCAAACATCGACGTTTCTGCTGTGTTCTCGCATGTCTCTCTGCCCTCAACCCGCACTTTTTCTGCGCTTAGTACTGCGGCTACACTTCCTAGTGTTTGATTACCCGTGTTCGGTGGCATCGCTGAGTAGAACTCAACTTCAACTAGCCTGCCACCTGATTAATTAATTAATTTTTATTGAGGGGGTCCTCCAGGCTACGCGCTATGCGATCAAGAGTTCCCATATCCACCCCTGTCGTTCTGTAAGCCCTGACGTGGTCCCGCTCTTCGTCTATGGAACGGAGTACTTTTCCCTCCATTTGTTTTCCACTCACTCACTAAACCTTACAGAGCCTGCAATTGTGTGCAAGTGTTAGACTTGCACCTGATTTCTGGCGCAGTTGTTTGTAGATATACTAGCGGTTCGCGGCCGGCTTCGCCGGGCCGCTCTCCGCTTGGCTAACAGCAGACATCAACGTAAAAGGAGATTGCTGGCAGAGTTTAAAGGCTTCGGACAGCGTAATTTTATAAAGAGGAAGATACCTTATAAGAACCGAAATCGGATTCCCCCACCTACCCTACCCTTAGGTCCGGTCCCATCAGACCCGGTGATCGGACCGTTACTAAGGGTCTGGTTGGTATCAAAGTGAGTCTCCCGCCTCACCCGCCGTTAATGGCTATGGTTTAATCCAACTCAAGCACTTAGGCTGTCGCAGAAAGTGCTCGGGAGGTTCCAGTGGTCCATCAAAGCCCTTCGGCCCATCACGCCTGCCATGTCCGGCACTTCCCGTCCCGTGCGCATCCCGCCCATCACACGGATACCGCTGCTGCCACTGTCACACCGTGAGCGCTGTCTTATCGCCAACATTGCTGCCGCTTGGCCGCCGCCATATCCACAATGTCTACCTATCTGTACTTTCCAGCAGTCCTTACCAATTTCACCAGATCATGAAGCGGGTGAATTATTGATTCAAAAAAATAACACCAAGTGGTAGGTACGTATTAAAAAGAGGCCATCGCTGGTGTCACGTAGAGAATGAGAGCAGAGCCAGTGGAAGGGGTCAGCACACCCTCCCCGTCGTCGTTGCCATGCTCATCATCACTATCAGTGATGATCGCGTGGCTAGTGACCTTCCGCTCGCGTACCCCCGCTTTGAGTCTCTCCAGCACTGCCCTTGTGGTCGCATTGTCACGCGCTGCTGACGCAGCGGTGCTCCTCTTGGCAGGAGCTGCTTTCTTGGCATGAGGGGGGTTGGTGGTACGTTTCATTGTAGCGGCTGTGGTGCGTGGCTGGGCCGGTGTCTTCCGTGCACGTTTCTGCGGGGGCGGGGGTGCGACGCGATCGTCGGCCCCATCGGCAACGTCATCCGGGCGGGGGGGGTCGTTCTCGTCAGGTTCCCGATCACTCTGTTCCTCCTCGTCGTCTACTTGTGCGCATCTGCGCTTGCGAGGAAAGACCGGCATCGCAACAAGGAGCCCGGTGCTTTGCAATCACACGCCCCGCCGCAACATCCTCATCCCACTGCTTTTGCCGCTTGGCAGCCTCGGTGCGTCCCAGCTTTCTGTACACGCACTCGCCAGCTCGCACAGCATCGAGCAGTCTGCGGATCACTGTCTGCGACGTGCTGAGCTTGCTGGGGTCCACGATGGTGCCTGCAGTCCAGCCTTCAAGGATGACGCTGTAGCGCTGTACAAAGTCCTCCTCGAACCAGGTCCAGCCCAGTCGCACATCTGGGACCTTCGACACCTCAGCTATGGGACACCTATACATCCCAGCCCAGCCCAGTAGTTAGTTGGGGGACGGAAGGCCGATCCCCGCACTAGTTATAGGGAAATACAGGATTTCAGGCTCACTTCTATAATTATGGGAATAACTTTTGCATAATTTTCAATACCTCTGCAGTACAGGACCATAAGGCATAGTTCAAGGCATACTTCAATAATTTTCAGTAAATTTGGGGACTTGAGTGCTCCTTGCCACCAGCTGTGGCCAAAAAAGGAAATATACATACAAACACATGAAAAATACATAGAAAATACACGAAAAATTCCCAAAAATCCTGGGTGCTACTTGTGCTAGTTTCAAGGGTAAATGCACCTATAAAACCCTATGGCTGTTCAAGCTGAGGTCATGTGACATATTACATCACAAGGCCAAAGCATCTTGATTGGACCCTCCAGTAAAGACATTGAATACCCTTGAATTTTGAGGTCATATGTGTGTTCGTTACAAGGCTATTTACTATTCAATCCTCAAAAGACTCGCGTCTTGGAAAGTATTTTGCATTTTACAGGCCAACAAAGCCTCGGATCAAAAAGTGTTCTTATACAATCTTGTAGTCCTCAAAAAGCTCTACAACTTTGGTCCTGGGTATATTTTTGGTCAATATATTGTAATGAACAAAAGACACCTCACAAGAACAGTCAGTTTCATTAGATCTCAATTTGATTAGATTTCACTTGAATTCCGACTAACTGACCTCAGAAACATTACAAAACAGCCAGTTTCATTAGATTTGGCTTTAATTTATCACATTTGCTTGAAACATCACAAATCAGTTAGTTTCATTAGTGACCGACTGACATCAGTTTCATTAGAATTGACTGTACTTCACTACTTGAAAGATCACAAAAATAGTTAGTTTCATTAGATTTGGCTCAACTTCATTAGACTTCACTGAACTTGACTACATTTCAACTGACCTAAGAAATGTCACATATAAGGTCAGTTTCATTAGATTTGGCTTCACTTCATTAGACTTTACTGAACATGATTACATTTCGACTGACTGAGCTAACAAACATCGTCAGTCTTGTTAGATTTGGCTTCACTTCACTACTTGAAACATCACAAAAAAGTTAGTTTCATTAGACTTCACTGAACTTGACTACATTTCGACTGACTGGGCTAAGAAACATCACAAAAATAGTTAGTTTCATTAGACTTTACTGAACTTGACTACATTTTGACTGACTGAGCTAAAAACCATCACATAAATGGTCAGTTTCATTAGATTTGGCTTCACTTCATTAGATTTTACTGAACTTGACTACATCTTGACTGACTGAGCTAACACAAAATAGCGCCACGTCTCAGAAAGTATTTTGCATTTTGTGGGCCAACAAGGCTTCTGATGGGAAAATGGCATAGGTGACTCTTGTAGCCCTTGATGAGCTCTATAATCTGAGCATAACTTTCCCTTTTTGGACACTAACACCTTTTGCCCAAAAAGGAAATTTCTTGCACCCGCCCTTCCCTGGCTCATGATTGTACCATTTTGGATGATCTAACCATATAGGAATGTTGTTCCAGGTTCTTTGAAGCTGACCAGGCTGAATTGAGCCCATTATGGTGCAAGAGTAGGGTGAAAATAGCGAATTCAATGAATTGTGTTCCTGGCCATAATATCTTGGGGATACAGCAATATAAATACCTCCTGATTGTATTAATTTGTTCTCCTAGGCCTCGAAGGTCACTGGGTCAAATTGCAACCCATTATAGTGCAATAATAGGGTGAAAATAGCGAACTTTCCCTTTTTGGACACTAACACCTAGCACCCAAAAAAGGAAATTCCCTACATTAGCCCCTCCCTGGCTCATAATTCGACCGTTTTGGACGATTTAACCACATAGGTATGTTTTTTCAAGGTCTTTGAAGCTGACTAGAACATGGTGGAGCCCATCACAGTGCAATGATAGGGTGAAAATAGCGAATTTCATAAATTGTGTTCCTGGCCATAATATCTTGGGGATACAGCAATATAGATACCTCCTGACGGTATTACTTTGTTCCCCTAGGCTATACAAGCACCCTGAAAGCAATAGATTATGTGATGATCATTAAAAACATCGCATTTTGGCCATACATAGAAATGCCATTTTCGCTCTATTCTGGGCTTCCCCGTGGTGTGGGATATCCCAAAACACATGTTTTGGACTTGTCTGATGTATAAATCTTGGAAAAGTGGACAGCTGACACCAAGATCACTTCTTACCCCATGATTTGAGGTGATCATCTGTTGTAGTGTTGTTCACCTTATTCAGCATGCCACAGGGTCGTAGGAGTCCTTCTGGGTGCTTTAACCAGATGTTCCAGGCCATATGAAGAGTTCCCACCCAAAAATGAGGTTAATATGGGGTCATAAACTCGAAATATGTCAGATGACATTTCTTGGTTGTTTTGTGAATAGGGCACCAAGGAGACCATTGAGTGCGAAATAAACACTCTAAATGGAAGGAGACAATGTAAATGGCTCAGATTGAGCTTTATTTGAAGTGTTTTGGTGAAGTTCTGGCCAGATGGTGTTTTGAACCATGGCCAGTATATGAAACCAAAGTTGTACTCCAACCTATATGCTCAGCAACAGTATTCAGCCAAAACTCGACCAAAACACTTCAAATAAAGCCCAATCTGAGCCATTTACATTGTCTCTTTCCATTTAGAGTGTTTATTTCGCACTCAATGGTCTCCTTGGTGCCCTATTCACAAAACAACCAAGAAATGTCATCTGACATATTTCGAGTTTATGACCCCATATTAACCTCATTTTCGGCTGGGAACTCTTTATATGACCTGGAATATCTGTTTGAAGCACCCAGAAGGATCTCCACGACCCTGTGGCATGCTGAATGAGGTGAACAACACTACAACAGATGATCACCTCAAATCATAGGGTAAGGGGTGACCTTGGTGTCAGCTGTCCACTTTTCCAAGGTATATATATCAGCTAAGTCCAAAACATGTGTGTTGGGATATCCCACACCACGGGGAAGCCCAGAATAGAGCGAAAATGGCATTTCTATGTATGGCCAAAATGCGATGTTTTTAATGATCATCACATAATCTATTGCTTTCAGGGTGCTTGTATAGCCTAGGGGAACAAAGTAATACCGTCAGGAGGTATCTATATTGCTGTATCCCCAAGATATTATGGCCAGGAACACAATTTATGAAATTCGCTATTTTCACCCTATCATTGCACTGTGATGGGCTCCACCATGTTCTAGTCAGCTTCAAAGACCTTGAAAAAACATACCTATGTGGTTAAATCGTCCAAAACGGTCGAATTATGAGCCAGGGAGGGGCTAATGTAGGGAATTTCCTTTTTGGGTGCTAGGTGTTAGTGTCCAAAAAGGGAAAGTTCGCTATTTTCACCCTATTATTGCACTATAATGGGTTGCAATTTGACCCAGTGACCTTCGAGGCCTAGGAGAACAAATTAATACAATCAGGAGGTATTTATATTGCTGTATCCCCAAGATATTATGGCCAGGAACACAATTCATTGAATTCGCTATTTTCACCCTACTCTTGCACCATAATGGGCTCAATTCAGCCTGGTCAGCTTCAAAGAACCTGGAACAACATTCCTATATGGTTAGATCATCCAAAATGGTACAATCATGAGCCAGGGAAGGGCGGGTGCAAGAAATTTCCTTTTTGGGCAAAAGGTGTTAGTGTCCAAAAAGGGAAAGTTATGCTCAGATTATAGAGCTCATCAAGGGCTACAAGAGTCACCTATACTATTTTTCCATCAGAAGCCTAGTTGGCCCACAAAATGCAAAATACTTTCTGAGACGCGGCACTATTTTGTGTTAGCTCAGTCAGTCAAGATGTAGTCAAGTTCAGTAAAATCTAATGAAGTGAAGCCAAATCTAATGAAACTGACCATTTATGTGATGGTTTTTAGCTCAGTCAGTCAAAATGTAGTCAAGTTCAGTAAAGTCTAATGAAACTAACTATTTTTGTGATGTTTCTTAGCCCAGTCAGTCGAAATGTAGTCAAGTTCAGTAAAGTCTAATGAAACTAACTATTTTTGTAATCTTTCAAGTAGTGAAGTGAAGCCAAATCTAATAAAACTGACCTTATATGTGATGTTTCTTAGCTCAGTCAGTCGAAATGTAGTCAAGTTCAGTGAAGTCTAATGAAGTTGAACCAAATCTAATGAAACTAACTGTTTTTGTGATCTTTCAAGTAGTGAAGTAAAGCCAAATCTAATAAAACTGACCTTATATGTGACATTCTTAGCTCAGTCAGTCGAAATGTAATCATGTTCAGTAAAGTCTAATGAAGTGAAGCCAAATCTAATGAAACTGACCATTTATGTGATGTTTTTTGTAGCTCAGTTGAAATGTAATCAAGTTCAGTGAAGTCTAATGATGTTCAGCCAAATCTAATGAAACTAACTATTCTTGTGATGTTTCAAGTAGTGAAGTACAGTCAATTCTAATGAAACTGATACCAGTCGGTCACTAATGAAACTAACTGATTTGTGATGTTTCAAGCAAATGTGATAAATTAAAGCCAAATCTAATGAAACTGGCTGTTTTGTAATGTTTCTGAGGTCAGTCAGTCGGAATTCAAGTGAAATCTAATCAAATTGAGATCTAATGAAACTGACTGTTCTTGTGAGGTGTCTTTTGTTCATTACAATATATTGACCAAAAATATACCCAGGACCAAAGTTGTAGAGCTTTTTGAGGACTACAAGATTGTATAAGAACACTTTTTGATCCGAGGCTTTGTTGGCCTGTAAAATGCAAAATACTTTCCGAGACGCGAGTCTTTTGAGGATTGAATAGTAAATAGCCTTGTAACGAACACACATATGACCTCAAAATTCCAAGGTATTCAATGTCTTTACTGGAGGGTCCAATCAAGATGCTTTGGCCTTGTGATGTAATATGTCACATGACCTCAGCTTGAACAGCCATAGGGTTTTATAGGTGCATTTACCCTTGAAACTAGCACAAGTAGCACCCAGGATTTTTGGGAATTTTTCGTGTATTTTCTATGTATTTTTCATGTGTTTGTATGTATATTTCCTTTTTTGGCCACAGCTGGTGGCAAGGAGCACTCAAGTCCCCAAATTTACTGAAAATTATTGAAGTATGCCTTGAACTATGCCTTATGGTCCTGTACTGCAGAGGTATTGAAAATTATGCAAAAGTTATTCCCATAATTATAGAAGTGAGCCTGAAATCCTGTATTTCCCTATAACTAGTGCGGGGATCGGCCTTCCGTCCCCCAACTAACTACTGGGCTGGGCTGGGATGTATAGGTGCTACGGGAATATTAGTTAAATTCACAAGTAAAATGTAGTGCATGCACCTAGATTTTTGCCTAATATGGAATGTATCTCTCCCTTCATCCAGGAGACCTTCTGGGCGGCTGTGCGCAACATATCTAAGAAAGGGAGATCAGTTGCCACCTATCTGAAGCAAACAGAACACGTACTGACTGGATCGCATCCTGCGATCGCGAACGCCTCTAGCTTCATGCCCACCTCCCCTGTAACCCATCTCTTGCGCGTCACGATCTCCATGTACTGCTCGAGCTCCTTGCTTGTGTAGTACCACTCTGGCTCCATCTTGAACTCGATGTTGTTCCAGACGATGCAAAAAATTCCCTCAATACTGACACGTTGATCGAGACCGAACATCTCGCAGACAGTTAACACGCTGGCAAAGTTCGGCCTGCCATAGGATACTTTGTGTGCTCCTGAGAGACCGGGTTTCCTTGTCCTACCCATAAGCACATAAAACGATGAGTGACAGCGAGTTCGCGTACTGTATCACTCTGATGGCCGCCTCGCTTATGGTGTCGGGATTGCGTAGTCTCGCGATGAGGGAAAAGGGAAGAGAAGTATATTGAAGTACATAGTAGATGGGCGGCGATATAGACAGGGGAGTACCTAGGCCAGGTGGGCGAGCAACCACAAAGATCGGTTGGGTAGTGGGAAAGACAAGGAGCGGGAAGATGAGAGGGCGGGGGTATGGCGGCAAGGAGGGCGGCGGTGAAAACAGAACGGTAGTGCCTTACAGTAGCCACGCCAAGGGTGAGAGATGGCAGCAATGTTGAAGGCGGCAATGTTGAAGGCGGCGATCAGACAACGGTCACGGTGTGACAGTGGCGGCAGCGGTATCCGTGTGATGGGCGGGATGCGCACGGGATGGGAAGTGCCGGAGATGGCAGGCGTGATGGGCTGAAGGGCTTTGATGGGCCACCGGAACCTCCTGAGCACTTTCTGTGACAGCCCAAGTGCTTGAGTTGGATTAAACCATAGCCATTAACGGCGGGTGAGGCGGGAGACTCACTTTGATACCAACCAGACCCTTAGTAACGGTCCGATCACCGGGTCTGATGGGACCGGATCTAAGGGTAGGGTAGGTGATTCCCCATCCACAGCGCGGAGCCCCGTGTTGTCCTCTGTCCATATATATATGATGTGGGATTAGGCCTCTCCGAGGCAGGTGGTTGAACCTTGTGAAGGTTCACCCTGATCCGAGATATGCCGCGGGCACCTTGACATTATTTAGTTCAAAGGACCAAACTGTTTCACAAGGAAATTTATGAGAGACGGGGGCTTCAAACTTTCCCTTGAAAGAATAGCGAAGAATTCATTGATGCATTCCAAGTCCCTACGTTCTACATATCTAAAACTAAGCTGCAGGAACGCAAACCTCGTCAGGCTTGCAGTCGATCAAATTCTGTGACAGAGGATCACGGATTGTGACTAGCTCGCTGTCGTCTTCAAGCTTGCTTTGAGCTGTCAAGCTCCTCGTTTCCCGGGCCGACACCTCTCCGCTCCTGACACAAGGTCGCTATTATGACTTGATGTTACCCGTAGCTTGCTCGTTTCCATCTCCGATGACTAGCCGTCTTTGTACTCTGGAGTCTCGGTACCTACTACCGGTCTTGTCTCGTTCTGAAGTATTGTCAATGAAAAGTTCCAAATGCATCGAATCACTGTGGATGCCGACTTACAGTTGGCGCCAGCTGCCGAAGAGAAGTGCCTGATCGCATCCAAGGTATATCCTGCCATGCACTGTATGAGTCACTGCGGTACGAATAACTGCGCGCGGCATATGCGGTGGAGGTGGAGGTGTGTTTTGATCCTTGTAGGATCGGCAGTACATGCTGATTTGCAATGCAGACGGCTACTGAGTGACACTGACTGCTACGAAGCAGCCGATGCCAGGCAAGACGAGTGACACCAGGGTAGGTGCAATGCACGGTGAACTATGTGGGGAAGGGGGGAGGTGCGGTACTGAGAGGAGGAGCCGAGAATGGTGGCCGGGTCAATGGCGGGTCAATGGCGGGTCAATGGCAATGAACGGTGGGGCAAATGGGGACTTAGGGTGGAGCGAGGTGCACCGAGGTCGAGCGAAGGGAAGGAAGACAGGGTGAGTTCCGTGAGTTTGGGTTCGTGTGTGCTTGAAGGCGCAATGGCTGAGATGTTATTAGGTTTGGTGTACTTTGGAGTTTAGAAAATGCAATAACTTGCCTGAGAATCACTTTGACGTTACCATCCCCTAAGTCACCCTGAAGTCTACGTCGATCTCGCCCTGCGTCAGTCTCCTGACCTGTCCTTCCGGAACCACATCATAGAACCATGACAGCTGTTCACGAGAGTAAGCCCTTGTTTCTTCGGCTTTAATCTCGGTGCGTCGCAGCTCTTCTCGCAGTTCTTGCGAGATATGATTTTGGACGCGATCCAGCTTGAAAGGACGCAGGATAGCGAGGCCTTTCAGTGATCTCACCCTCGATAGCATGACATAGGCGCTCTGGATTGACGGGCAACTGGCGAGGTCGATGCAACATACGTCTAATGAGCGGCCCTGAGCATTGTGGGAGGTAAATGCGAACGCTGGTATGAGGAGAAGCTGAGCACGAGTCGCGCTGTAGGTTTTCTCCGCATTTGGCACGCGGACGTGGATTGTGGTGGTTATGGGTTTGAGCGTGACCCGGTGCGGATGTGGTGAGTTTGAATCCCGGTTTGTGTATGCTCTGAAATCGACTTGGGCAGAGATGGGATAGCGGCGGCCCTCGATCTCCTCGTACTTGATTGATACGAGTGTGCCTGGGCTTCCATTTGATATACCGAGCTCCGTTGCGAGGTTTTCAGTGCAAAAGACTGCCATGCCAGGGACATAAGGCACCTGAGAGATTGCGTGAGTAACGATAAGCCAAGTGAGTGAGCCCATACCTTGCCACCCAGATCGTTGGCTTCCTTTACAGGTAACGACCAGGCTGCCTCGGCAGCTAGACCGGTGAGCTGTCGGCGCTTTCGCCCACGGCCCCGCGTGTCCATTGAATGGTAACATGGCACTCTTGGCCTGTCGCCGTCGCGAAGGCCTCAGCCATGCTGTTATTGTGGTTGTCTCTTGCTGCATTTGTATACACTATTAATGGACATGCATGTCCTGGATCGTCAATCCACCTTCGGATATCTGTGAGTGCTTTCGTTTCGTCGCTACATTCTGGAGCTGACAAGACATATTTGTCGAGCACAGATTTGTCCTCGGTGGTGCACGTACCCTTTCGCAAACGCTTGAGAATCCTGATCAACAGAGGGTCATTCTTCTGTCGCATGATCTGTTCCAAGACAACAACATGCTCCACCTGGTGCCAGATCTGAATGCCCTTTACCTCTTGGCGAACTCTTTCATGTAAGTCGTTTAGATGATCGTTTGAGTAGCACTGAACAAGACCCCGGTCAAACAGAGAGTGGCTTCCAGCTCCAGGTGGTGGTAGTTGACACGGGTCACCGCAAGTCGCCCAATTCAAACCTCCGCACATCGAATCAGTTACACCTTTCCCCATGGAGAGGTATTCCGAAAGCCTGGCTATATCCTGCGCAGCCAGAAAGTAAACCTCGTCCAGGATGAGAGTCTCTAGTGGGGAAATATGTTCCTCGAGATTTTTGCGTAAACTCGGACTGGACTTCATCTTTGCAGGTGAAATGCGCAAACTCGCTTCGGAATGGATTGTACATCCACCAATGTCGCTCGCTACGACCCCGGTTGGTGCGGTCAGTCGTAAACGTTCAGAACGTCCGGTAATTTCATAAAATTCCTTCCATGCCTGGAAAATAACTGACTTGCCTGTTCCGCCAGGTCCTGTACAGAGCAAAGACATTGGTGGATCTTTTCGACCGTTTTCCAGCTCAATGCCGATTTTATCAGCCAACAAAAGAAACGCCCGGGTTTGTTCGTCATTCAGCGTGTGTTTGATAATAAGCGCAAAACACAACTGTTGATATGGGCGGAGGGATGTCCATGTTGAGTTTGAATCTCTATCACTGAATCTCTCCTAGCGTTCTCGTGCCTGTCTGACTTCATCTTCCAAGGTGGTGCACAGAGCACGTGGTATTCGTTCGGATGGTCGCAATAGGTGCAAATTCCTTGCCTCGCTATCACTCTCTTCAGCAGCTCGGAGGTGACGTTTGATCAGCAAATTTTCTCATCCAACAGTTTCTTCGCTGCAATGGCTGCGGCAACAGCATCATCCTCGTTGCCGAGTACAGATCTTGAGTGGTACTTGGCACGGACTTCACTACTTGGGTCTTGGATTACCAAATAAAATCCAGTATTTCTTGCCTCTGAAACTATCTGCTTCGCGTCCCGAGTGGCTTTGGTATCCTTGAGGAAAGGTGAGCTCTCCGAATCCAATTCATCCGGGTCAATAGCCGTTTGCATCGCATTCTCCCACACTGGATCATACTGTTCATCAGCTTCCTCGTTGTTAAATCCTTTATCGTTTGCCATTCTCTTCAATTCAGCCACTCGTTTACTCCGTTTTGCGGCAAAGTCAAATTTGGCATCTCTTGTCTGATATAACAGCTGCATATTGAGTAAAATTCGAGCGTGCTCTGCTGACATCGAGGCTTTGAGGTTATTAAGAGCATCAGACCATGGTGTATCCGGCAGCTTGAGAGGTGAAGATTTCACATCTGACCACGGTTTAAACAACGCCAAGATAGCTACTGTGTATTTCAATTCGTCACTCGGCAAGTCATTGCGCGGAATACGGTAACCCATCAAAACGGGTATCCGTTGAGTATCTAATTTTTCAGGCAGTGTGTCGTGTACTGGGGATGCCCAAGTTTAAACTTGAGATAGGTGTTTCGCTGGGTTTTGGACTTGGGTTTTTTCTCTTTGACAAAGTTTCTCATGATATCCCAGCCACACATCAAATCAAGCTCTGGTGGCCGATAGAATAGATCCTCGAAGAGTCTCGAGTACTTCTTTTCGCCTGGATTTTTCTCCGCTTCCGGTGCTTGATCAATGTTTTCTGTTGTGAGCAAAACCATTCCGTCATCCTCGTCGGCTCGTATAATTATGCGGTCACCCAAATTCTCGTCATTCAATTCCCCATCCTCTGCACTGGACAGATGCTTTTCATTTTCTTCGTTTGTCGCGGGAACGGACTCTGATTCAACTTCAACAGGGAAAATGTCCCTGGCAAGATCTTGCAGCATGGATGACCACCAATATTGTTCGTATTCATGTGACGTATAATTGTTCGTTCTGCCGAGCAAATAACTAGCAGTTTGTTGGAGACCGTAAAAAGTAACTTATGAAAAGTAACTTGTGCGGAACTTGCCCCTTTCGGCAGGCGTGCCGCAAGTTAACTTAAGTTTTCCCACGGCCTGCAAAATCAACTTGTACTAACTTGGCAGGTCACCTACCTGTCTTATCTCTAAATCTTCCAGAAAACCATTTCAAACCCATTCTATCTTCCACATAAGGAAAGAATGGTTTGTGTCGGCATAAATTGGCACCAGTTGATTCAGTTCTTGTTGGAACAAGCTTATTTCTTGATACAAGGTACTTCGACATGTAAGAAGCAATGTGATAGAGCCAGAAGTACTGATATTTCCTACCTGCCTTGTCCCCACCCCATTTGACAGTAATCTGTATTACCAAGACAGAATTTGCTATTAATCACCTGATTTTTGCGGAGACAGTGAGTCCAAGTGTCTTATGGCACCTTTCAAGCACCTTTCAAACACTTAGCCCTCATCCAGTTCCAAAAAAATGTGTGTTATACAGTAATCGGGTTGCGTTGTGTCATGTAAGGCTTGTCACATCACGCTTACCCTGGGGTAAGTGTGATGTGACACCGGCGCGTGTCTTTCTTCTCTACCACAACAACAGCATGACAGCGACTCAAAAATGTCTCAAAGCACCACAGATTCACTTCAAGTACTGAGCTAACTCTCTTGAACACCGAATAAACAATCAATGTCTTATATAACACACTCACTTGCCCGCCAAGTTAGATCAAAGTAACACGGACAAATTAACTTATGCCATCAGATGATCGGCTACTACCTGTTCACTTGTTTCTCCAAGTTAAACAACACAGTTCTCTTCATCAACTCCAAGGTAACAAGTTAATTGAAGGTAGCCCAAGCTGACCTAAGTTAACTTGAGCTAACTTAAGCTAACTTGCGGGCCAAGTTAGACCAAGTTAACATGTGTAAACTAACTTATGCCATCAGATGGCATCAGTTACCCCCACGATCACCGGTTTCTCCAAGTTTAACACCCCGTCCTCTTGATAGACTCCAAAGTAACAAGCTTACTGAAGTAGTCCAAGCTTACTTAAGTTAACTTGAGCTAACTTAAGCTAACTTGCGGGCCAAGTTAGACAAAGTTAACACGAGCAAACTAACTTATGCCATCAGATGGCATCAGTTACCCCCAAGTTCACTGGTTCCTCCAAGTTAAACCAAGTCAAGTCTAAGGAAGTACTTAGAATCTACTTTACCAAACAGTTTAAAGGTAGTGAGAAGCTAGCTAGCAATCAAATAATGCCCCTAGGTCCCCCAGCCTTGTGTATGTGAACGAGTGCTTCGCCACAAAACCCCGGCATCAACCATGACTGAGGGACAATGTTCATCAAGGCCATCCATGGCACCGAACTGTTGAACATCAAGTTCTATTTCCCTTCCCAAACCTTTGTCTCCCAGTGACTTGTGAAGCTTCTCTTGTGGTTTACCCAAGCTGTTTGACATCGTAGAGCCCAGCCAGTTGACTGCTAGCCACACAATGGTTCAGTGCCAGGTCAACAGACCACAGTATTTGAACTCACCTCCACTGCACTTGGTTGTTAAAACAGTGATTCAGATCCAGACCAGGCACAATGAACATGTTCAAAACTCATATTTACGGTGAAATCAAGCACCTGAGTGGGACGAAACAGTGCAACAGAGCCTGTGAACATTAACATGCAATTAACTTATTTTACCTGTGCTGAACTTAAGTTAACTTATTTGTGCGGAACTTGTACTTATGCGGAACGGTGCGGGTAAATTTAACTTGCCCTGCCACAAGTTAGCTACAAGTTACTTGTGGCAGGGCAAGTTAGTTTACATAAGTTACTTGTGCAACCATCATGTGGCTCGCAGTCGGAACAAAGCCCACAAAGGTGGCTTTAACAAGCAAAGGGGGGCTTTGTTGCATGCCTTGTTCCCCTGCACCGGAGAACAAAGCATGCAACAAAGCCACCCTTAGTCAGGTAAAGGCGGCTTTGTGGCCTTTCCTCCATATGAGAACCGGTGTTCACATGCGTCGTTGGCTGCCCCCGGTGTTACCTTTGTGACAATTGTAGACATTGAACTGATGAAATAAGTATCGGTGGTGAAGACCGTATGTGAAATCAGGTAGCAATGAATTCGGTCTTCTGAGCTGTGGAACAGTCTGGAAAGGATGCTAGCGAGTGAAACCAATGGGCACAATAAATAAGGTAGTGTACATTGTGCCGACTCGACACTGGATGTGAATTTGAAGTTAACAGTGTCTCTGAATGAGCATATGTTCCTGTCAGGTGAGACAACCTTTGGGTTATCGTGCCATAGGATCGGTCTTTGAGCTTTCAAAGTCAGCCAATGAATGAACAAAATGATAGATGATGCACTGGATGAAAGTTGTTTTCAAAGTATAGATGAAAGTCCGTAAATGGACGGGAACTTTTGTGTCAGTACAACTCAACCTAGGTAGTCCCGCCTGGTTCAGGGTTAAGAGAGCCCAAAAGAAGGGGAGGGTAGGCATATTGTAATTGGAGCAGGTCGTCACGGAAAGTATGAATACAGGTATGACTGAAGGAAGGGATGTTTGAGAAAGAATACTCTAGTATGAACCAGGCCTTGATTGCGAGGACTCCAGGAATCGAGAAGTGAAGTGATAGACATGAGCTTGAGGCTCAGTAAAACAAGAGGCCGAGTCCAAAAGAGTCAGGAAGAACTGTGACTGTTAAACAGAAAATCAAAACATAACAGCGACCGAGCAAAGGTTGGAACGGGATGGTTCCAGCGACTGTGGCATTAAAATGCTGTGGACATTTCAGCATTCAACATAATTGGGCACTGGGACAAAGAAAGACAAGGAGCAAGGAAAGAGAAAGGATCTGAAAAGAATGAGCAAAGTGGAATGAAAAGGCAATGTAACGCGAACAGCAGAGGCGACGCACGCAAAGAGAAAGGAGGGAAGGACCAATTTAGAGAGATACAGTGCGGGAGGGAAAGAACAATGTGTTAAACGGACTTGACACGCACAGTATGATAGTTGAGCATGACAGTTGAGCATGACTTGAGACGTTATCAATCGAGTCCCTGGGACGTCAAGTTTGAGCTAAAAATACCAAAACTCGAGGCAAAGAAAAGACAGATGAAAGAAGGGAAGGCTTCGAGGAGAGAAAGGAATATGGAGGAGAAAAGCAGTAGGAAATGAAGGAAAATTCAATACGCACCCCAGAGTAGTTGAGCTCAAGGTGGAAGTTGTTAAAGTGGACTTGAATGGGTCGAGCAGACCTCGAGTCCAGGTTGGGGCTGATGGTAGCCGGATGAACTATTATAGTTCAAGTAAGTGTTGACCGACAACCACAGGCTCACCCTACCTGGAACTTTGGTGGGATCAAGAACGAGACTCGGAGCTGAAAGGTACAGGTGGAAGTATACAGAGTGGAAACAGACACACCTAGGTCGAGTTCCACTTGACTCCGGCGAAAATGGTTGGGTTTGACTCCGAGCTGGAAAAAAACTGATGAGAAGTGCGTTCGATGAGAATGGAAACTCACTTAGTACCGGCCGAGGTGGGAATACACTCGAGGACAAGGGGAGTGCGAGGTTGATATTCATTGTTGAACATGAACTTTGGACAACTCAGCGATGTTGAATATGCTCTTGAGCGATGAATGAAAATTCCTGTAATGCGAGAATGGTGAATGTTGTTAGTTGAGGATGATTGTCAATGGCGGAAGTCAGCTTCCGAATGAGTGCAGGAATTCAAATTCGGACATACGGAGTCGGAGTGAGAGAGGAAGGTAATGGAAGGGATTGAAGTCTACAGCAACCGTAGGAGTTTTGTTTGATCATTTCCGGTTGAGACCATAATCCTGGATTAAATCCGGGATGAATTAATCCGGGGATGGGCTGTTTCGGGACATAAGGCAAAAAATGCCCTCAGCCAGATTTGAACTCAGAGCATCAAATACTAAACAGAGACCATAACCACTACACTATGGTGCCTTTGACAAAGTGATCAAAAATGTCACCTGTAGGTCATCACTTCGCATAAACACACCAGGAAAAACACTGACATAATCAAATTGCCTTATACATGAACACCTTGGATTTATTAAGCTAGCTAACTGCTCAACCTATAACTTAAACAAGGATCAATGCTCAATGTTTCATGGATTAATGTTGATGGATTAATACTTGAACACATTCTTCAACATTAAATAGGCCTTTGAGGTCTCTGTTTGCGACTTCTAAACAGAAATAGTAGTCATCTTCTTGATGTGACATAGACACTGTATTTGATCCACTGATATCTCCCATTTGGCACAACTAGTTATTCTATGGCCTTAAAAAATCTCCCATCACAAGGAGGTTGTGTGTTTGAACCCCGGGTGTGCTGTTCTTATTTTCTTTTGATCCTGTTCAAAACCCGTTGAATCCGTTCAAAGCCTGTTTATTCCATCGCTGCGGATTAATTCATCACGGATTTAATCCAGGATTATGGTCTCAACCAGGAATGATTAAGCAAAGCTCCTGGGGCTTCTTAAGTCTATGTACACAGAAAACAGATTGAAGCCACCTTCGTTCCGCTGGGCTTCAACTAGGGGGTTGTTTAGATGTTGAAGAGGTAGAATAGCTAGGATATACCCCGGAATGTACAACCATGGTTCACCGAGTGCAAGCTCGGCTTGCTTTCATATCAACAGATAAATCTTAGAATAAGTAAGTAAACATGATGAAATACCATACAAAGAGACACGTACTCTGCAGGCATTCATACTTTTAAATAGAACTAAAGCATAGTTTCCACCGAGCATAATTTCCGCGTCATGGCGTGGTATGTGAGGCTGGGTTTCAACAGGAACCTGCAAATGTAACGGTGATGTTCACGATAACATTCCAATGCGCTGGAATCAGAGTCAGTGGGCAGGGAATTAAATAGGATAGGACGAGCTTACACTGGGACGTGGACAGGTAGACCCATAATATCGTTGCGCCGAGCCCTCAAGCTTGGTTTGATTTCGAATTGATCGATAGAGTTAACAGAATAATGTGTCTGTAGGATAATAGGGTCGGCTCGCACTGGGGGCAAAGACCGGTGCATATGGGAACCATATGCGTTAAACGCATATGGTTCGCATATGCACGGATTGTGGAACAAATGTGCCAATCACGTTTGTTGCAACCTTTGTTTTCGGGGGTGACACAAAGGCGAAAACAAAGGTGCAACAAAGGTCATTGACACCTTTGTTCCACGATCTGCGCATATGCGAACCATATGCGTTTAACGCATATGGTTTTCATATGCGTCGGTTGTTGCCCCCGGTGTCAAGGACCACAAGTTCAAAGTCAAGTACGATTGATTCGAATAGTAATCTCCCGTAGCGCGTCAAATGGGTCAGCGAGAGCTTTGGTGGGCAGAACTGCGGCATCACGGTAATGTTTCAAGTGGGTGAATAGAACTTGAAAAACGGGCCGGGAAAGGATATTGAACGACGGCAGCGTTCCATGGCGCATCAACTGCAAGCCATAGTTCGACCCTAGTTAATAGATAGTTGGGCAAATACTGCAGTCAGTTCAGGAAACAATGAAAGGATGAGGGGGAATACAGACCACCGAAGGGACAGAATAGCAGAAGTGATTGTCAATGTCGTTTGGAAGATATATTGAAGAACATGATGCATACCTCTCCAGAAGGCGGCCCCCCGCATTGGATGCATCCAGCCATTCCACCATGGTTTTATGCTTCAACCTTGGAGTGAGAGCGCTCAGTATAGAGCGGAAAGGACCCACCTGTCGATACCGTAACTATTACGGTGTTCCCGAAGGTCCAATAAATGTGCGAATCGAGAGGGTGGGAGTTCCGGAAGCAGGCGAGTAGGAAGATGTACTTAACAGAATAGTGCTGGCCTGGATGTGCACCGTTACTGCGCGACTCGGCGGGTCAACATCACGGGAGAGATTTTGGCATGGTTTTGGCTTGGCGGATTCAAGTCAGAGTTCGTAGCGGTTAGGGGTGAGGATGTACTCCCGCGCGCGCGTAAAACATTCGGTAGAACTGAGTTGACGATGAAGCCACCAAATCAAAATCCTGATGCTGGGGGCTCTAGAGCTCGAGGAGACGATTCGAATGGTGTGTAGGTTTGCAGGTATCTGAGCAGTGGTTGTTACGAGTACTTTATGTACTCGTTCTTTTCATCAATCGGAGACCAGAGTTTTGAGTTGGCGAAACTTTTATCAGTGCGTTTAGTTCGTGTAATCGAAATAGTGGCTGTGTTCATTAGATTCTTGAAGTCTTTTTAAGAGCTCAATCCAATGAATTTAGTGGTTACATAATGTAGTATGGCGGGCTGGGTTCGAATCCGTCGTGTTGTTTTTATTTGTTGTACACGTATATAGCTTGTCTGAGGGGGACTTTTGGGCATTTCCACATCTCGTTTCGATATACATGTATATATATATTGGCAATATATCTCCAGTGCCTGCTATATAATAATCTTAGATTCGTACATCTGTAGGGTTCTCCGAATATGTGTTGTCAGTGTCGGTTGTAGGGAACGATTGTCGAACCAAGGGATGTGCATGCGCCGCAGGTTGGGGTGGTCGCGCGAGGCTCGTAGCCTCACATTGTCTGCAGTTTTCCTGAGGATACAAAAGGTTCCAATTGTCTGAACACCGACTCAAGACAGGGCGGGAATGACAGAATTTATGTTTGAAACTCTCCAAACGTAATTCTACCAACCAAATCACAGTCAAAAGCACAGAAGAATGGTTTCAAAATTGCTCACGCTTTTCGCATTTCATGGGATATATGTTGTTCTTTTGAGTATCCGCCCAGAACTAGTACTGAATTCAGAAATAGTATGGTGTACTTGCGTTACCAAGATTTAATAAACCACGCAGTCACAGGCCTTATCCAACAATCCTGGACAAGACGGTCTCGGCAAGATGTCGAAACAGCAAAGAAAGCCTGATCAACTCGCGGATACCAGACTCACCAGTGAGCCTTGTAAATGGGATGTGAGAAGTGGACGATGGTTTCATGTGTTAGGAAACTGGATGAGGGATAACCAAGCGTTGACAAAGGGCTAGACAAGAACGACATCGACGCCAGGGATGAGGTGGTGGACACGAGAAGGACAGAAATGCAATTGAGAACGCACCCGGTGTTGGCTTGGTGTGGGGGAGCTGATCAAACCCGTGAATTCGAGCTTCAAAAATAAGTAGGTTCACGGAGTGTGCGGAAAATCACACAGTGTTACTTAGCAGAATGAGTTGACCTGGTGTTTAATTTATGTCACGGCACCCGACGACGAGACGCCGTTCCTGACCTGAACGTCAAGGACCTCACCGTCATGTTTTATATAACTGAAGCCTACCTTGACCTCGGTTGGTGTAAGAACGACGCCTGCGGTTGAAAACGCGAGACAAGAGCGGGATCAATAACAATATAACGGTACCCGATGTGAACATCGAGCGGCGTTAAAGGCATTCGAGTACTTACTGTTGATAGATATCTGAGTAGGTTTTCGTAGTCAACAGACCATTGAGGGCAGTGGAACGAACGGATGGCATACCTTCAGAGCATGTGGCTCAGAACAGGATTTTAAACAGTTTACACGGGAAAAGAAAGCCTACCTCAAGTTGTGCATTGGGAGAATGGAGTAGCATACCCCCAGCAGGTTAGTTGGGGTTCAAGTCAGTGAGGACGAGGTAGAAAGCTTTGGGTAGAGGCAAACGAAGCGGGATCAACAGACCAACCTTGGGATGTCAAGAAAGCGGCAGAAAATGGGATGAATCAATCCACCTGGATTCGGCAGTGGGGCGACAATCAATCGAGGATCGCCAGCTGACACAGAAATGTAAAATCAAATATACAGTGTTGTTCCTTTGACTGTGATCGCCGAAATGATGCCATCAATGATGATGTCGGAAGCAGGGATTGCTGCAAGGAAGCGTAGTATTCAAAAGTCGGTATCGATGGGCGCTAATGTCATTCGCTCCTTCTTTCCAACTACCACGACTCTGCCTGTAGGTCGTTCATTTAAGTATTTCTTTCCCGTTTGACTTGTGGGTAGGATGCCGTCGATACGTCGAAATAGAAGATTATGTCACGTTGTTGAAGCTTCCACCGCTAACCCGACTGCAGTCGCTGCAATGTAAGTATTTAACTGTACATCCTCTTCCTCCGTGTTCGCTCAGTGCATGCAGCCCAGCGACGGGCCTGGTGTGAATTATCTTGTTACTCGCAACCTCGTCGACGACATCGACACTTATGAACACGGTGTGATCGACCACCAGACGCTAATTGCACGCCAGGAAATCAAATGGGGGGAAACACAAGATTTCGATCGCCGTCAACACGGCTATGCGAAGTGCCAGCACAAGTATAGGCATGAATGGAAGGTGTTTTACAGTACACCGGAGCGTAAACTGACGGGTCAGTTTTTTTATACTGCTGGTTTTGCTTCCTAAATGCTCTGCTGTCCAGAGCATTTGGTGCACGACGACACGCGCTTCGCGTGCGGACCGCAAACTGTATGTGCTTGCCACAAGCGGCACACCGACTGGGCGGATTATCTGTGGGCGGGAGGGGAACAGGATATGGAGGCCCGCTTTTTTCACTGGATTGCGTTGCGTGGGCATACTTCGACCGCGGTGTACCTTTGATATCAATTATGCGTCGGTTCGTTGTATCTAATTAACTACAATCGATGTTCATATCGTAATTTTTTAAACCAACAAAACATATATCAAGGCTTGTCCTAAATACTGCTGTTTTTACCTTCCGTCTCCGCACCTATAAATATTTGTAAACACATTCTCTATTGTCTTATTGAAACCGGCGTATCGGCTAATCCGAGTGTCCTCCAACGTCTCTGTACAAATTAGCGGCGTTGGGGTTTGCAACTTTGTCCAGTCATCATAAACAGGTTCAACGCGAGCAATTGAACCGACGTTCCTGATCAGCCGGGTATGCGCGTGGGCTTTTTACTAGTCGGCAAACGGTTTCCCACCGCTGTATTATTCGGGAACTTTCACAGGTTCTGTATTATCGGTATCGGCTCGGCAAGACCCCGGCCGGAAACACCCGAAGTTCGTTGTACGTGTCGTGTGCATCGCCACTGCGGCTCGAGACTGAGAGTCGAAAATGTTCCTGCATGGTTGTCCTCTAATGCAAAGCAGGACGACCTTCTTTCTGTATTTTTGTGGACTGCGTCGTTCTCTGTGCTATTTACATAGTTGAATAAATTAAGTACAGGCTCAGGTGTCCAAAATATCGCTTTTAATCAGTGCCTGCTAAGTTTGTCGTCGATCGCTCAACTATTGTAAGCAAATGCATCCTTTTCGAAGCAGATGTGCCGTCCTCGTCATCACTGTCCGGGCTAGTCATGATGCGCCTCTTAGGAATGTGATTATCCGCATGCCCTCGATCGTCTGCTGCCCGCATTTTAATCTGCTGGGCCTTGTATGCCTCTCTTGCGAAATGAGCTTCCTATAAATCCCATTAGCATATGCGTCCATTGGTACGAGGGAGCTGTAACCTTTGTGAATCGCCCGTCCAGAAAAGTCAGTGTTCTGAGCACGAGCATACAACTCCAATCTGGCCCAACATTTTTACCCTGTTTCTTCCACGCGACCAACGCGAACCCATCTCCAATATGTCCCCCATTTTGAAAGTGCCGGGATCTTTTTCAACATACCTGTACAGTAATATTGGAGCGACAATAGACCACTCACTCTTCGCCCTTGAACGCCATGTACATGACGTCGTTGTCGAAACAGTGAGCTACGTTCTCAGATAGACGGCGCGCCAATACGCCGTGTGGATCGGTCTTAAGATGGAACTTGGTGCGTGCTTCGGACGGTATATTGCGGCCAACGGTGAAGTAGCGGCAATTGCTGCTGATCTGGGTGTTGTGATCGTCCGGATATTCAGGTCTCCACGGCTCGATGGTGTCCTCGTCGAACGCAGTGTACATGGTGTAGGCCACCTCCTGCATGTTCTCCAGTGCCTTCTTGAAGCAGGGTGCGTCCCATCTGGCCAGAGTCGCATGCTGGCGTGCGTACATCAGGCGGTCGGCTTTCAGGCTACGACGTAATTATGATAAGTTTGCAAGGTGTAGCGAAATTTATGGGATTACTGGCCTGGTTCCTTTCACAGGCAGCAGATCTTTGGCCTTTAGGGCGCCCACTACAGTGAATACGGCTTCTTGGCAGTGCAGTCCAGCGGTGGGAAACATGGCTTTGGCGCTTCGGCCGCCTTCGAGCTCCTTGCTAGTAACGAGCTCGTTCTAACACCGTTTAGATCAACGTCAATCTGATGTGTAACTAGCGGTTCGCGGCCGGCTTCGCCGGGCCGCTCTCCGCTTGGCTAACAGCAGACATCAACGTAAAAGGAGATTGCCGGCGGAGTTTAAAGGCTTCGGACAGCGTAATTTTATAAAGAGGGAGATGGAGTGCATACGTTCAACGCTGTGGCCGGCCACACCATCCCCATCTTGATCAATGGCGCATCTTCCTTGCACATCTTGTCGCTCCATTCTCCTATCGCAATTGCTGTGTGTATTGAGAGTGCGTACAAGTGAATTAAACTTGAAGCGCCTCACCTGCCGCTTTGGCCGGGTAAAAAGAATCCATTCTGTTTGAGTGATGTTCGACCTGCGTGAGCCGGCCAGCTTTATACCGTTTGATTGGTATGATCTTTGCCGAATTTCAGGCCTTCGATTCCAGCGGCCGTATCTACGTTTACCGTTCCGTTACCATATTTTCTATCGTTTGGCTCACACACAGGCTGATCGAGGCAGCCTCCCTCCCGGTCGATATGGTTTCCATCGATATGGCTTCAAGACTTTGCCTGTTCGTTCCTGTGAGTAGTGTGCGTTCCGATCAGTAGTATCCCTCGTGATCGCTGAATTGCGTTTCGGAGGTTTGAATAATAAATCGACAGGTATGTCATTTACAGATCTGCCACTTTCAACGCTGAAAGCAGCGTTGTTTACCCTATTTAGTCCAGATTTATCGGTCGATTTGCCAGAGCCTGTCGATCGAGCTGCTGTTTCCAATAGTACAAGTCACTGTCAGTTAGATTCGCTTGAGAGTATACTTTCCTGCGTCACTGTCGCCAACTTACACATTCACTACCCTTATCCTGCGAAACTGCTCAGTTGCAATGGAAACCAATGGGTATCGACCAAAGTTGATCGTATGGTGATTGTGGTTGAAGGAGAAGAAGCCTGGTATGCGACAGCGCATTAACAGTATGTCGTCGGAATACGGTGATGTGGCTCTCTTGTAATCTAATACGCCCCCTACTTCTAAATCGAGGTTGTTTATTTGTATAAATGTCCCTACTGAGATGGTCACCTTCACCTGAGGCTTTGGGCGTGATATTACAGTACGTAAAAATATGCAGCGTTCGGATAAATGATGAACGATCAATTCTCGGTGATTTCCGAAGTGACACGTACGTGTCGTGTGCACAGCTACATCATGCTCTTGATTTGAAGCCGGACGATAAATGCAAGCATCGTCAATTGTCCGTGCCCGTCAATGTGCAGCGTAAATTTACCCTTTCGATGTACAGGGCCATGTAGAGTGGTTGCAATAGTCATAGATGTACCGTTAATTTTCGCAAGGGCGAATAGCCGTGTATTTTTGTTGCGATACAAAGTAACTACTGCGGTGAGTTCGGATATATACGTTCTGACGAGTACTTTTGAGCCGTATACGGTTCTAGCCTGAAAATCAGAGCTATGCAATACTAAATCAGCATCCAAGAGGTTGGATACGGGTACAAAACATGTATACATACATTCAAAAACTGTCACCGCGAACGCGGAGTACCAACACCATGTCTCTGGATTGACTGGGAAATACTATTGTTATTAAATCCGTGGCTCGGATAGATGGCACAAACATAGTTTCGCAGTGAGCATGTTGAGCCACTCGCATAGAGTCCTCAAACACAGCAACCAGATACTGAAAGGACTGTTGTTTGCTTTGGATTGTGTGAATTGAATAAAAAGTGCACGTCCTCAGTGGCCTCTTGAAGCGCCAAAAGCGCCGATGACTGAAATCGCACGTCCAGCTGGACGCAGATAACGTCAGATACGTCGCGGTGTTACAAGCATGAATACGCACCTGATAGTCTTTGGCGATCTCTTTTACTAGACGCTGGAAGGACGACTTCGGGACGAGCAAAGAAGTATCCTTTTGGTATTTGCGAATTTCGCGCACGGCCACAGTACCGGCGGGGCGGCGACGCGTTTGGGATTGGGTTGGCTGCCGAAGGGGGGTCATACAGGGAAGATGCACGACGGGGGCCTTTCCTGGCAGTGAAAAATAGTCAGTATCCGCCAATGCAGAATGTGGGCTGCACTTGCCGCCAGTGGATTTGCAGAAGGTTGGCTTTCGACGGCCGATGAGTGGTGAAGTGGCGGCAAAGCTCGGAACACGCACCTTGTTGCGGGCCATGTTTTGGAGGCATGCGGGTGACAGTTGTAGTGGAAGGTGAAGAGATGTCGTGCGACTGCAGCGCCGACATCATATTGAAACTCAAAAAAAGCGGGCGCTATTTTACGTCGTGATGAACCTTGTCAGCGAGAATCTGATCCCATCAATAACTTTATTATTCAGCTGGCCGAAATGCCGACAGCGATTATATTCACGTGAATACTGATTGATACCGCATCCCCCACTTTCATGTCCCTCCCTATCCATTGACTGAGATAAAAAATAAATAAAAAAACAGTGTATTACATGGATGAGATGCGGCGAACTCCCAACATCGGAGAGTTTGAGATGGACCCGGTATCACGTCGATTCAGCGCGCAATAATACATGGCAATCAAATGAATCCAATGCTGTTCTTGCCCGTATAGCTTGATAAAAGTCGTAGTGATCAAAACACAATATACAATATTTATTCTACAGTTTGAATCCAATTGACGCAAGAAGTAAAACACGCTAAATAATATATTTGACAATCGATGTATGGCCCCGCAAGGCGATCCAACGGAAAAACTTGTTCTCCATCCCCTGTTCCCCTCCCACCGACAAATAATTGACCCACTCCATGTGCCGCTTTTTGCAAGAGCATACGGTGCGAGGCCTACGTGCGAAGCGCATCTCGTCTTGCACCAAGTGTTCTGCTGTCGGGTTAGACGAATAAAAATAATGACGCAAGAATGTACTCACCCGTCGACTTCCGTTCGGGTGCAGTGTAAATGACCTTCCATTCGTGTCTGTACAGCTGCTGACACGGCCTGTACCCACACAAGCACTGTCCAAAATCCAGACTTTCCCCTAGTTTGATTTCGCGCCGCGAAAGTAATGTTGTGTGGTCGATGAGGCCCTGTTCGTAGGCGACAAAGTCGGTGACGAGGTCGCGTGTGACGAGGTAATTGACGCCTGGCCTGTCACTGGGATAAGGGTCGGGGCTGGGGCGCTGAGTCGAGCCGAAATCAAATAACATATATAAGATAAATGCTTACATTCTGATGACGGCGAGCGGGTTAAAGTGGGCCGTTCTAACAACATTCTGGAGCCTTCGATTTCTGCGTACAGCTGGCATCTGGGCCCGATTCAGTGCTGCGAAACAAGACATGTAAATGACTTACACTTTAGGTCGTGGTGGTCGAGTTTTGAGCGTGAAAAGGTTTAGCGCCCGTCATTTCGGAATATTTATAGTGGCCGTTTTCGGAATCGGAAAGTCAACGAATACAAACCTGCTACTTACTCTTCGCAACTCATATAGTTCACTTTGACCGCCGGATTCGGTTGACATGTTCGGAAATCACCGTTGATGAACTGATGGCGATCAATTATCGAGACATCCAATCAAACACTACTTGCAATTCGTCAGATCCGATGTCGAGTGAAAGGATGATAGAGATTTTATTTCCGTTACCAAACAGATGACAAACACAGAGGTAAAAGTATATAAAATGTAAAGTGCGAGTTATGCCGTGCACCAGCATCGGCCTCCCCCCAAGTCGAGATATGGCTCTCCTGAGTTGGGGGTTCGCAAGTGGCATTTTGTGATCAAAACAGTAAACACGTGACCGCCAACTATTTTGCAAATAACTGGCGCATATCAGCTGCCGGGAGCATCGCAAAGCTGGATGAGGCTGGATGTCAGCAATTAGAATTTGGAGCTGAGAATGAATTAAAAGAACATACTTCGGACGGATCCCAACGGGCTCTAAATAACCGATGTGCGCAGACGTCGGCCCGACCGATGAATATACTTAGAAGCACCAAACCAAATCATCAAAATAGGCAGGTAAAACGAACCAGAAAACATATCTACCTTGCTACCATGATTTGAGGGCGATAAGAGGCCAGGAGGATGCTGAAGGAATAAGAATAATCAATAATGGCATATGCTACAAGTGAAAACGTCCCAGAACGATTCGTTAGATGGCCGCTACGGTCGGGCTTGAAGTAAACCGAGTGGATCTATAGGAGAAGGTATAATATTTACCTTGTGATTAGTCGCTTTAGATATGATAATGAGCTGTCAGAAAGAATGAATTGAGCTGAAAATAAACAGAAGTTATCGTACCGGCATCTCCCTCAGAAACTCGTGGAAGTTGTTCAACGAACCCCGTGCTCCTCAACACCCTTGGTAACGAAAATTTGGTAATGAAATAAGGTACGGGGGATATACGATTATGCGATGTTAGCGAGGCCGATGAGGGGGGTCGTCGGCGAAGTTCAAGTCACGAGGGACCAATATGAAGCTCGACTTGAAGAGAGTGGGTGACCACCGGTCGGGCCGCCTCCACTAGAAGCTTACCAAGGTTTGCATCGGTGACAGGACAACTGGTTGACGATGAAAATCGAGGAAACGATGAAAGTACAATCACTGCGTTACGAGGTCCCGTAGACAGACCCTGTTTACGTGAGGCTACGTCAGTCTACATCAGTTTACTACGTAAACTGAGTGTGTCTATCCCACGTAGACTATTTTTGGTCTACGTGGGTCTATCGTCGGTCTACATCTGTCTACCCCGGGTAGACTATGTGTGTCTACCACTGTCCCTACTCCCAGGGACTCCCTGCTGCCCTCTGCCGCCTCCTCTGGTGTCTCGATTGTGCTCGGGCACTAAACACTATTCGCCCGACGCCGTGGCGCATTCCGTAAGGCAGGGTAAGGCGTGATGCCCGTGATGTGGCAGCTGTCAGGGCGTGCTCGGCGCAGTCTTTGCGAACGTCGAGCCAACCTCCGTAGGTATAGTAGTAGGTAGTCATGTTTATAATGTGAAGTAGTGTGGCTTCATGAGAAAAATTAACTGACCAAGAAGAATGCAAATTTTTACTGACCCACCGCGTCATGTCAGCTCAGATTACTCGGAACTGCCACATCACGGGCATCACCGCCTTACGTTGCCTTACGGAATGTGCCACGGCGTTGGCATTTAGTGCTCGACACAGTTCCGCAAACAAGACTGAGAAACCAACCCGCCAGCAAGGGGTGTAGACCATGTAGACAAGGTACATCTAGCTCAAAGTCTGTCTACATCTGTCTACGGGGGTAGACTAACCCTTGGTCTACGGACCCTCGGAATGCAGTGAATGTTGAGCAGATAATAACAACCCGAACGCACAACACGACAACAGAAATCACCGTAGCATTGATGGGGACGGGTGGTCAAAAGATTCGCAACAGCGGCGCGGCTAAGAATCTGCGGTGAAAATGATCAGTACAAGTAAGCAAAGGCACGAGGGATATACATGTACCTCTGGGTTTCGGTTCGATGAACACAAAGACAGTTGAAAAACCAAGAATGGGACCATCCTGAGTGGGAGAATACTTTTGAGGAAAATAAATTTGGCTTACACTGCGCAAAAAAACAGTAACGTGCAGGGTTCCTTACTCGAATTAACACTGGAGCGAGCGCGGAGCACTTATTGTGAGAGAATGAGCGTCGAAGGGTCGAACAGGTTATGCTAACATTGCCATCCAGAATCTTTGAAAAGGAGGAAGGTAAGAGAGGACACGCACTGTCCAATCCATCGAGACCCTCCGCTTCGCGTGTGGAACTACCGTTCGTCCCACTTACCGCAACGCGCATCTTCACACGAACGCTGGAATTCCAGTGTCAATATTTACATTGTGGAAAGGGGGGGTAAGAACTCACGATGTTAAAACAGGGCTGCCTTCGTCCTATTTAACCGCAGGTTCTCCAGCATGATGCTCTCCTTCCCATTCTGTACCGTGGTGGGAAATTCTGCTTGCTCCCAGAACAATAGGCTTAGCTTGGTCTTGTACCTGGTGTGCAGCCGCGAATCAACGTACATCCGGCTGTTCGTGCAGTCAGCGACCATGTCAAGGCCGAGAGGAGGAGAGGAGGAGAAAGTGTAGGCGAGGCGGGAGACATTCTGCCATGTCAATAGAGGCGCTGCGCCCGTCAAACCGCTCCCGAACGAGCAGCCGCGGGGCGGGGGACTCCACCGAGAACCAAGGACAAAAAAAGACGCACATAAAATCCTCACCCAAATTCAACGCATACGGATGGGCCGGTGGGAGACTCGCGTGGAATTCTAAGATACCAAATCTGCGAGGAGGCGTCAGCGAGCGGTAGGAAGCGAGGGAGGAGCCAACTAAAGAGCGCCGGCAAACCGATTCATGTGAGGAGAGATTCCACACCTGATCCCAGCTTTTCCCACCTTTCTGCTTGACACTGTGGCGGAAATAAGGTTGAAGATACGTCTCTCCTAGGGATGTGCGCGGAGGACAGGGTCCGGACTGGTGGCTGGTCCAAGAGACAAGAGCACTTGTAAGGATCAGATTAAGCACTATAGGGTGTCCGGATGGAGTAAAAAGGAGAGGGGAGGATGAGAATCCAATAGCCCTTGCGGTATTGTGGCAGATTTTTTGCCTTGCCGGGCAGTTAACGAGGGTGTTAGCCAGCAAGGAGCATCCGAAGTCGAATATAGTATCGCTGGCTCAGAGACGCGGCGCAGGGGCTTGAAACTATTCGAACCACGGCGGAGCGGTAGTTAACTTTGCAAGCACCTAGAGTCCAGTCGACGACTGAAAACAGCTTAGAATCACAAAGAGTCGAATCATTGCTTAACCTTTAGGTTAGGCTCCCCAGCCATGCTCGCGTTTGGGTCCAATCAGTAAACAAGGAACAAATACGTTTTGCGTAATTCAGTACAGTCACCGGGTGCCAGATGCGTAAACATGATTAGTGATGCCCCACGATGATCTTACTCCCTTCCATACCCTTCCATACCCTTCCGCCCTCATTCCAGTTTCTCACATCTCACTTGTCTCCAGGCTCATGCCGTTGCTTGTCCTTGAGGATCTCTGTTCATCCGAGTTTGGTCGAGTTCGGACTCGAGTTGAATCGAGTTTGATGCCTGCATTCTCCGTGCACAGTGTTTTTGTGTTCTGGTGCTATTCCGCTGGTAAATAGACACAGTATACACTCGGAAACTCACTTTTGTGGGATTATGGTCTGAAGCTGCGGTTATTGAACGGATAGAACCAGGTTCAGGGTGTGAATGTGCCGATATCCGTGTTCCTTTGAACTAAAAAGGGTAAAGCATTGTATTCGAATTGCCGGCTTGTGCGGAATGGTGTTCAACCTGTCGCTTATTCACGTGCAGCTCAACATGAGTGCCCTGACTTTTGGCACCAGGGGAATCATGATCGATAAATATGGTAAACCTTATGCGCTACATATATTTGGTTTGCCACGATTTCATTTTAAGAACAACTCATTTCACCCGAGCAAAAGGGTATCAAGGGTGCCTCGAGTTTGTACAGGAAACAGCCCCGACGGACTCCCTTAAGTATGACGATGACAGTATGTTTCCTCGTTTCAGCACGCTGGCCCACTCATCAACCCAAAACAGTTCCGGTTTATGAACGCATCTGTCGATATTGACGACTTGGCATGGATTCTACCTTTGTATATCGGCGAAATCCCCACCAACTCCTGCACAACAGTGGCTTACACTATTGCTAATTTTTCCAAGGCTGCCCCCGGGCGAGAAGATGAACAGCATCTTAGCTTCAACCTCAAATGGGTTGTTGTTTTAGGCTAGCTGGAATAGACTTGGATGCATCTGACGGATATACCCTGCCATCAGCATTGTGTGCTGCGGCCCCTTCCACATATATTCCTATGCGCAGTTAAACACGAACTTACAACCGTTTACCATTCTGTTACCAAGAATCTTCCTTATAGTCTCCCTTCTACATATGTCTATGTATTGTTATACACGAACTGACAACTGTGTACTATACCATTCTGTAATATCATCCTTATAGTCTGATGTTATACCAGCTCTTTGCACTATGATGTGGTTGGGGGTGTCTCGTGGCTTAGTCCTATATTCAATCACCACATGAACCCCTTTTTATGAGCGATCAATCGGCGACCATTGCTGTCGGATGTATCCGAAGTCCTACGTGCGCAAGACATGCACAGCCTCACATTTGTCTTTCCCACCCTTTACGACGGCGGTGGCTCATGGCTCAACTCAACCCCTCTGAGCGGTTTACCCATACACGGCTTTTCTGGCATTCAAGCTTTCCCTGAATTATGCGGAGCTCTTTCGATGCTGATCTATCTGCTCAATTTTTTTCAAGGTATGTTTTCAATACAAACTGAGTGATATAATCCGGACACTTTCAAGACACTAGTGACGCTGTCACCCGATGACGACAAAAAGATCAAAGATCAAAAGATCAAAATCACAATCAACCGTGATCGTCCCGCCGACCATACCATTGGGACTGTGCACCGACCGAGATCTGATGGGCTGATGGATTGTGCCACAGCCACATCAATCAGCGCCGACTTCATCCTGACTTGCACCACGTCGTTCCAAGCATCCCGGAAGGCTGAGGAGGCCTAGAAAGCATCGAAACAAGGTTCTCTATATACTAGATCACTTACTAATGTACTAGATCCTTGAAAATACATCAATTTATTTATTCCTCCATCTCCCTTTCCTCCTCATCGCAGCGCTCCTCCGCAACTGCTGGAACTACATCTGAAAGATTCTGAGGGAGTGAGGGAAACACCAGAAGCGGCCCGTTCGCCTCAAACCACCGAAATGCGTCCTTCAACGCAGCCAATTTTTCTGCCTTCCGGGGGTACTTGCTGTTAACCAAGATATCTGGAACACCTCTCGCGCGGTAAGCATTGAGCTGCTCGTGGATTTCGGGGATCTTCAGCGCGTCCATCTCCGACAACGGCACAAGGACACGGCTCAAGTTGTCCTGCAGGCTTCGAGCCTCTTTCTGCATTTTTGCCAGCGCCTTTATCCGGTGCATCTCGGCTGTTTGGACCCTGAAGTCGACGATCTGGGCGCGTCTCCGAGCCTCCTCGCCGCTAGCATCAATTTGTCTCGCCTCCCGCATGATGTAGGCATGGTCTTCATCCGTGAAGACCGCATCCATAAAATTCTGCGTGTCATTCCGGCGAAACATGGCTTGCGCATTGTATTGATGCAGCGTGAGCGACGGCTTGCCCCGAACGGCGACACGGTAAGCACCCAGGGCCCCCTCGTTGGCGTCGTTTGTTGATGGCATCCATGCAAGCTGCTTCTCGGTTGCCGAAGATGCGTCAATTAACCCCCCGGGTGCGAATTCGGATGAGAAGCGAGTCCACGTTGTCAATGCACCGCGAAAGAAGGCGAGGGTGATGGGCTGGATATGGGGGAGGTCTGGTATAAAATCAAACACCGCCTTCATTGCGTCGGGATCCGCCCACTCCAACCCGTCAAGGGTCGCAGTCTCGTACAACACATCCGAGCTGAAGATGAGATTGGGATCATCAAGAACGGCCCCGATGTGGTCGCAAATCGCACGGTGAAGTGGGCCAAGATCTAGGACGTTCGTGCTTTCGGTTCCTGGGCCACGGACCTGGCGAAGGTAGGGGTGGGTGATAACCATCTTGTAAATGATCATTGCAACGAGTTCCGTCAAGGTGGGGATGTCATTCAAGGCATCGCGCAAATTCTTCTCGATGTTGGTGAGGGCGGGATTTTGTTTCGACCATTCGATGAGCTGCATCATGTCCCGGTATTGCGGCAGGTATGTGATCAGCTCGGCCGCAGCATCACCGTGGCTTCCAAAGCGAGTATTACTCGTGTCCGGAAACCGACGATGCTGCTGCTTGAGCGCACGAGTCATGAAGTCGACGTGTTTGTCGGCCTGACCCTTCTTATCATCTTTGTTGTTGAAAATAGCGCCCGCTAATGCCGCCGCTTTGACACCGCCGCGGGTAGAGGACTCAAACGCACGTAACTGATCATCAGTAAGTACGGCGTCCTTCGGATGGGCAGGATCAAGAAGATTTTGCAGAAGCGCCGCATTGTCTTTGTTGGCGAGAAGGATTGGGCCCGGTAAACCAAGTCGCGGCCACTCCAGCATCATCTCGATGTTGCCCCCCCGAAAGCTGTTCAGATCTTTATGCATGCAGCAACCAGCCCAAATAAAAAGATCCAGAGATCGACGGTCCGCGGAATTGAGTGCGTCGTAAGCTTCTTTTCCCAGCACTGTCACGATGTCGCTCATAAGCTTCTTGTCCCGCGCCGTTTGCTCTGCTGGCGAGAGCGCCTCCCAGGCCTCCTTTCCCCCCGCCTCCACAATTTTCTTCGCATTCCAGGCACCGAGATATTCGACGAGTTCCATGAATGACTTGCCAGCCAATGTTGCCTCCCCCAGATCCTGGATGGCTGCATCGTGCTTCTGGCCTTGAAGCCCTTTGGCCGTACTCTTCTCTGGCGACGCGTGGTCCCCGTGCATTCCCTTCAAGATTCTCATGAAATCCCGAATGGAAAATGGGCGATTCAAGTGTCTGCCAAGCGGGCTGCGATTGAAAAGGTCGATGCTCGCCTGCAGTCGCTCATTCCACCCTCGCACAGATTCCGCGCTGGAGTGGTCGATGGTCTTCTCAACGCCGAGGAAACGGACTTTAGGCGCCGAATTCGGGTCCACCAGCGTGCCCCCTGACGCGTAATCCGGCGCGCGAAGGTTCATATGCGAGGACTCGATGTTAATGCCTCTATTTGATGTGCTGTCGGCACTAATGGTAACACCTGAGGCAAATTAGTATTATGGTTTTGTTAAATGCTGTTTCGCACCTTGGTTCTGTGCCAGCTCATAAATTGCCTGCATTCTTGCTGCCACACCACCCTCCTCTATCGCTCTCCCTACCGTCCGTCGATCCATGCATCTATCAACCCGAATCCCGAATATTTGGCCAATCCGCTCGATGAGAGGGCCAACTTTGCCCCGAGCGCACCCGCTATCGGCGACGAGACGTGCAAGACTACGCGCCTGAGCAGTGTAAGCCCCTCGCTTGGTCATTCTGACCATACTCCATTTCTTCTTGGCTCGATCCACTGCACGCGAAAGACTGCGCACTGATCGTCGTACACGCTGCTTGAGAGCTTTGACCTGCTTGCGGAAGGCTCCCATCGTCTCGCTAGATGCTGCGAATTTTTTCCGGCCCTCTGCGACAAGTTTATCGACAATTGTGGTCAGCTCTTTGACACGCTGTGCAGAAAGCTCTACTGCGCGTTTGGTGCTCCTTTCCGACACTTTGAACACCGCTAGCTCAGTCTCGAGCTTCTTTTGACGTGTCTTCGAGTGGCGAGCCTTCCGTTGAAGGTTCTGGCATTCATGCTTCCAGTCTCTCGGCGGCGCGACAGCTTTGGGTGCAGGTAATGGTGGGGAAGGAACAGGTGCAGAATTCTCCTTGTTATGGGAGAGGTTGGCCCTGCGAGCGGCCAACTGTGCCTCAGTGGGTTTCGAGCGCTTCTTGGGCTTCCTTGACGGTGCTAATGCCTTCCCTGAAGCCATGGTGGGTCTGTGTGTGCACCACTTGGTAAGACGATATTCTGAGGAATTGCCAGGCAATCTTGATTCGAAAAAAAATCTCAGACAGTCAGAGCGTGTATTAGTCTATAAATTATCAATACACACCGGGTCCGTGGCCTTTCCGATGTGTATGGTCCAGAAACGCGCGCGGTCGGTGGATTTGACGCGTCTGGTCACAGATTTGTCACGGAAATAACGCATCTGATGGGCGTTCCGCCACTTCACGTTTTTGGACTCATCAAGCCGGACTGGTGGCTCCGGCCGACTGCAAGCGGCATTATATTCATATTATCTAACTTCGAGGTCGTGCCGAATGTCAACCAGGTTTGTGTTTTGTCGATGCCGGCGGTTTAGGTACACTAAATTTTGCAGGGTAGGAAAAAAGTTACGAAGTCGAAGGAAGATGTATATTTATGAGGACATTTCACAGTGGAGTTGAGTCTTGGTTCAAAAGCCCTCAGCTCAAAAACGTGAAGGCGTTTTGATCCTCTCAGTTAGCGGTGGACCGGTATCAAGCAACATGTACAAACAGCTTGCTGATGCGACGGTCGCTGCCCACTCCCAATACCATTGGCCAAGACAATTCCTCCGTTCTAAATTCCGGTTTGAGTATGGAGCCCGACCACGCGACGCCCTCGGGAAAAAGTGCCTCCCTTCCCTCTATATGAAAAACACTACACGAGACAACAACCCGCCCTACCTGCAGTCCAAAGCAAGGGTGCCAGTGATTTGAATGAGGTCTAAAGAATATAAAAATAAAGGTTAAGCACCCGCCTCGAAGAGGCCATACCCCGATCATAATGCGCATGGAGGAAGACGACAAAGGACACGGCAATCACCGCCATCAATGGGGCGGTGCTCCCTTGCATCTTGTTTCCGGCGGCGAGCGCCGCTGAGCATGGGTGAGATTTTGGCATCTTCAGTTCCCGCCCCAATACCTGGCGCCACTTGGTCCAATCTCACCCGCTCGATTTGCTGACCTTTGTGTCAAGATCGCGCAAGATATGGCCTGAAGGGCATTGTCCCTCAAACTCAAAGAACCAAAGGAAACTTGCATTATCGCTCTGCGTGGTCTCGCTTTGGTTAGGGCTCGGTTCCATCCTTAGATCTACAGGCAAGACTCCTCCACTCCGTGCGAAATTGGGTACGCTTTGAATGGTTTTTTTGCACGAAATTGTGTGCTTATATGCCGCAGAAGCCGCGATGGTGCGTATTTGTAACTCTGAGTCTCTCAAGTCTAACCTTATTCGGCGTAGGTCCAGGTACTCTGCTGCTGCCTCCGTTACTTGGGGCAACACCCGCCCAGTGTTATCCGAGCTTTCGAAGCTTGATGAAACTGATTGGCCCGACTGACCCCGGCAAAGACAGTGGAAGCCCAGTGTATTCTGGGGCGACAGCGGAGGAGGTACACGTCCGTTTCCATCACCACTTCCTGGCCTCACGGCGGTCACTATATAAGTGTTCACTGCTCTTCTGCTACGACGCTGCGGACCACCATGAACAAGGAACAAGGCGCTGAAGACAGTCTCCACCCAAAGCGTGGATTCGGAAGAAGAACGCAAGCTCTTGCGTAGACAAGACTGGCCCATCCTCATCATCGTGTCCCTCCTGTATCTTTTTGCGTGTACCTCAATTTTCAGCTGTGCTTCTCTCAAGCTCATCAGGCGTTCTTTCTTCAGATTTGGATCGCTCGAACCTCGGGAACACGTGGCTGCTGGGCCTACCGAAGGTACTGCGCTAAAGACAATCGTGCAACTGAGTTCATAATTCTTCAATTTTAGGACACACTAAACGGCGATCTGACGGAATTGCATCACCTGGGTCTTTTTCTTCGCATATGTACGTTGCTCCTTTCTTTCCTTGCTTTTGTGCTTCGTCCCATATATTTGCTTCTTGAGCAGTGTTCAAGGCTGAGGTCGAAAAAGACTTCTAGGTTCGGTGTTTGCTCGACATTCACATTATTTCTGACGTGTCCGTTCACAGTATGCTGAAACCAGACTTCAAGTGGCTCGTGACAAGTAGGTAGCACCAGATTTCAAACTCAACGACAATCATTTCGCGGGGATGACCGAAGGGACAATGTACGTCTCTGTCTTTTACCTTCCCACCAAGATTTCTACTTGCCTCAATAGATCCGCTGGCATGCTCAGCGAGGAGAAATGGGTGATCGTGCTGAGGAGCTGCAACATCATGTACGGCTAGACGGTGGACATCAAGAACAACCGCCTCTGCGGTCAGCCTGGTGAGATTTTTTCACAAATTAGTAATATCTCACACTCACTCGCCAATAGCCTCAACATCGTCTCTGATCCACAGGAAATAACCATCAAATCAGGGCCGAAAGCCGAACCGAAACCTGAGAAGTCCAAGATCCATGAAAAAATTGAAGGCACCAGAACCTGAACCACTGCCGTTAACCCGCAGACCATTCGAGCGACCAGCTGCTGCCTCTCGACCTGTGTTCGCTTACACGGAACACACCTCCGGCGCGCAGCCTGCATTCAGTTCGAGTGCGTCGCGATCTGAATTTGCTCCTGTTGAGTTTCAATACGGTTCAGACCATGCGAATGGTGCGTTTTATCTGCCCCAACATCGTCATTTACAACATAACGGAAACTCAGGACATGCCGAGAGAACAGGTGGTAGCGCCAGTAGCGAGGACGGCGCTGATGGTATGACTTTATGTTTGATCCTGGTTCATGAATCTCACCCATGACGCAGAGAGCAATTCACAGAGTGCAACGAGCACTACACCTACTAAGTATGAGGCAGTCTCAGAGGATAGTGCAAGCAAATCGGCCAGTGGGACGAGCGAATCAGAGCAGGAGGAGGAGGAGGAGGAGAGGAAAGCTGGTGTTACGGGGAGCGAAACGGAAAGCGATACAGAGGGAGAGCGCACGGAGGGAGAGGAGAGCGCCACCGACGATGATGAGAAGCTGGCCCTTCAGCAACAGAGGTCGGATTTGTGCCGCCAGAATCGCTTGCTGAAGAAAACTCTTCACATGTTCCGGAACATTCTCGAATGCAAGAACGAGCCGTAAGTCTTGCCTCCGCAGCTTCGCGTCTGCATATTGGTTTCGTCTCAATCGTAGGGTGTCTAGTCCGGACGACAGCTTTCAGCACAATTCGAGTGAAGGGAGCGAGAGCAAAAGCGCCGACGAGGTAGAATTGTGAGTCATCCCGTCGGCTCTTTTGTTCGCCGAAAAACCGTTTATACATACAAAGTCTTGTCAATGGCACTGCCGTCACTGCCCAGGACTCCAGTGACGAAAGCAAGGATGAGACCGAGGAGGGACTGTGTCGTAAGTTCCTTCAACTCCTATATTTGTGCTCCCTCCTAATGATCTCTTGTACATCGACGATGATGAGGAAAGAGACAGCTCAGAGGCTGAAGTGGAGGATATCCAGAGTAAGTTGTCACAGGATGAGGAGGACAACGTGTCGGTCGGAGTCCGCCACCGGTACTGCGTCGGAGGCGGAGGACGATGAAATTTGATCGGATGGGGAGGCGGAGCACGTCGAGCCGGAAGCTATGGTCTCTTCTGCGATTTGAGCGGTCATGGCGAGCGTGCAGGCGCTAACTTGAGCAGCGAGTCAAGTGATGAGGAAAGTGATGAAGCGGACAGGAACGACGACGGAACCGAGTCCCACAAAGGGTAACTTTCTGTGTCTGTGATACCGGTCCTCGATAAAGTATTGGCAATTCCCACCATAGACGATCGGTTCAAGGTCGAAGTTGTTTCTGCTGAAAACGAGTTCGAAGTCTTAATGGCTATCAACCACTTTAGCATGACATCCGCTAGTGGTTCCGTGTACGTTTTCATTTTATTTCCGACTCACCAATTCCCTTTTCGTATTTGTTAATCGCTGCTATTAGATCTGGCGGTTATGGTGGATTCTCTACTGGGGTCAACGCTTCGGCGGGCTTGGACACGTCCTCAGCAAATAAAAAAAGCACAGCGAGAAAACAATCAACCATGATCGCTACTTATAAGGCGAGTCCTATTCACTGGGATGCGGTACTCCTCCGATTTGAGTTCTCTGGTAGTTCCCTCGCGCCACAATTTATCTGACATCAAAAGATCTCGTGCCAACGGAAGAGTTACGGGTCGTGCTGAAGCATGTGAGCACATTGAGAGATGCAAGTTCTTTGTGGTATACAGGCCGCCGTTGACCTCACGCATCATAGATCAACGACCGTCGCAAATTGCAAATTTCGGTAAGTCAGGTTTACTTGCCGTAACATGCAAGAATTTTACAAGCTCCTCCACGCACGCCAGGTCATGTCTTCTGTCAACAAGTCATCGTCGGCGGTGCTCTCCAATCCGGTAAAATCCTCTCCTCAACAAGTGCATCGGTTGAAACAACCCAGAAAGAGGCCTTCCACGCGTCTGTGGGTATCGCTGTCAAAGCGCCCTTTGGCACTGGCGGCAGTGCAAACGTCCACCATGAACAAGGCAGTGCAAAAGTGCAAGGCCAGTCAAGCACCAACCTGGCTGGATCAATTGTCTTTGAGGCCACTGGAAGAGATACTTTGCTCGCGCCAAATCCAACGGCCTGGATAAACTCCGTGATGGAGTCCGAGAGCTGGTGCGTTATTGAGGTGCGTTGAATTTGTGTGCTCCATCGCAAATTAATGCCGACTAACCACCTATTTTTACTCAATTCAGCAATCCGGTTTGATTCCTATCGCTGACGTGCTGAGCGAGATCCCCGACTGCGCACAGGTCGCGCAGTGGATCATGCAAGCCATTCCCATTCTTTCAAACTATATCACCATTCCTCGGATCAGAACACTCTCCTGCCTACCGTATTCCTACTTATATGCAGGCTGCATACAGGGTACCCAATGCGGTCCCAAATTTACCACAGAGTCCACTAGTTGACCCACATTTGACTACCTGTATGCAGGGGCATATACAGTAGAAATGGTTTTTTGACACTGTCCAGTGGCCAGACCTGGGTGAAAATTTGGGTGGGGGATCTCTGAACATGTAGGAGGACCATGGTGAAAAAATATTGTTGGTCTGGGCACTGGACAATTTAGGCCATGTTGTGCATATGAACGGGGAGAGTAGGTCAGAAAAAAAAAAAAGTACAATGTGGAGGAAGTGGGGCAGGGTGGAGACAATGCCGATGTCAAGCCAAGGTAGAAGCCTGAGATTAGACGAGGTAGAATCTACTGTACATAGAGATTCTACTGAGCTTATATAGGCTTCTAATAAATTAAAGTGATTGCGGTCAATCACAAGCATTAAGGAGTGTTAATGCTGATACTCCTAGACTCCTCTGTGTAGGTTTCCATGGTGTCGGAGGACTTAGGAGACCTGACGTTCGGGTTTCCTAATCCTGAGTGTCATCGTATCCAGTGGTTCAAACCCCGATCGGTTTGCAACCAGTTATGTACTTCGTGTACACTTCTGTGTCCCGTGGTGCGTCCAGGGACTAGGATCTGTCCGTACGGGTTCCTAGTCCCTAATGTGTTGTATCCCGTGGCACAGACTCCCCGAGTCTGCGGCTTTTAGAATCTGTGGCCGGGTTTCAACCATGAGAAGGTCACATGGTGGCGTCATGAGAGTCCCGTGCCGCTAAGACACGTCCATATGGATACAGACACATCGTGCGAAAAAGTAGAACCTGGGTGATTCATGACACCCAGTCTCATTGTTGTTGCAGCTTTCTTCATCTCTCCGATCTCTGCCCTCCTTCTTCACATCGCCTGCTGCTCCTCATATGCCTGTGTTCCAGTTTACATACAGATCGGTTGGGGATTTGTCAGCTCCATCCAGCTCGTTATCAGCATTGTTGTCTTCCTCCGCCAGCATGGAAAACTGTCCACTGAGTGTGCCGAGACGGAAAAAGAGGTGAAATCGCTAGGCAGCGACCTAAATCTTGCCTACTTCACTCTCCAGCAGGCACCAGCATCATCACTCAGCTTCTTCATCGAACAGCACCTCCAAGGTCAAATTCGGCAGTGCCGCAGGATGATGGTTAAATTCTACACGACGACCACCGATTCCAATGGCTTCTGAAAGAAGTTTTGGTGCGCAGCGTCCCAGGAGAAACAGCTGGAGGTTTTCAGAGCTCAAGTCATCGAGCGATGCATGGCTCTCGGGGTTGTACTGAATTTCATAAACTCATGTGTTTTCCTTTCCTTCTTGTTTATGCAGAAAGTGGCTGATTGGTTCAGAGGGACGTTGCTCGCTCTTCAGGACCACATCAAAGAAATCGGCGGCAGTATCCGCCCTAAGCAACGAGGGATAACAACTTTAGTGGGAGTGGGACTCGTCCAGTCCCACTCCAGTGCTTAAATTAGTGGGACTGGTGCAAATTAGTGGGACTCAATGATTATTCCAAGTGGGACTGATGGCATTCCGAGTGGGACTGATGGCATTCCAAGTGGGACTGATGGCAAATGGATCGGCAGACATTTTGATTGGCAATCAGTATCTGTTCGGAGCTCAGGGTCGGCGCATGCCGCATGTTGGCTGCATGTATCTTTTGATCACTTGCTCGGACTTCTGATCCACCAATCATGGCATAGCACTGCCGTGCGCCCTTTCAAATATCCTTGCTGCCGCCATGCTGCATTAATCTCTAATTAATTTCAACCATGAATCACATCCAGCTGCATTACTATCTCAGTAATCTCAACATCTGGAGTCCAACATGTCTTACATGTGTGTTGGCATTATCATATTGCTTCCCCTGCAGTGTTGTAAAAGCGCCATCTTTCAAGTACTTGTAATCTAAATGGGTCAGTATTTTCAATATCATGACAAATGTGCTGGGTACTGCATGTTTAACACCTGTCATATCCTTCTCGGAGAGCGGACCATACTGTTTAGCATGCAGTATAAATACCTGTGAGTACACCCGTTGGTGCTCACAAATATTTCGTCTTCTGTACCTCTGCACTTTTTTCCATTTCCTTCCCAACCTTTCATTGTCAGAAACAAATTGTTATCTGCTATCCCATCGGTGTGACCTTTCCAGTTGTTCATTCTCTTCACTGAATCGCTTCCCATAGCAGAATCAATTCTCGACTTCAATTTCCATCCAGGTATAATGCTATCTTTATTATTTCCCTTTGTGAACTTATTCCCCAAGCATAGACTTTTCGACATGTTTGAGGCGGCTGAAACCATTCTTAGCAGAGAAATCAAGGCATATAGAGACTTTGTTGGTATTTCTTTCACATCGGGTTACAATGCAGTCAATCCACTTGGGGGGAGGCCGATGCTGCGCACGGCATAACTCGTACTTAATGCCTGCTCTTTTCTTTCTTTTAGACCAAAACAAATCAACACCACCATCCCTAAGGGACATATACGTAATTCTCAACACTGTTCCCAAGGTTGGTCGCGGGTACCACCAGCTCAACCCGTACCCGTACCCGCCGAAACCGTACCCGGTGCGGGTCGGGTATAAACACCGTGCGGGTAAACCCGCGGTTTCTAACCTCCGGCGGGTCGTCTGACCCGTCGGCCTTACCTGCCAGAATCAAGCAGAAATCAAGTGTATTTTGTGATAGTAAATTAGCACGTCTACTTTTCTACAATCTGAACCTTGTTATCAGTGTTCACCTCCATTACCTCGCGCTTTAACTTGGCCGGCGTGCAGGCATCAACTAGTCCCTTGATGCGAATAAGAACTTTCCGGCCCCAGGAGCCCAGGCACATCTGACGGCGAAAAGAAGGGCCTGACATGTGATTGCGAGTGAAGTCGAGCAGACGACGACCATGTGAGAAGACGTGTTCGACCGCGACGGATGTAGCTACGGAAATATATTAGTTTTTTGAGTTACACCTGCAAACTGGGCACTTCCATGGTACACTCAAGTAATCCAATGCAACTTGGGACAGGACAGGATACTCACGTCGATGGTTCCACCACCACTCCATCGGGTCATCGGTCTTCACGCGGGGAACAGCGAGATAGTGGGCTCGTCCTCAATGGCGCCGAGGTTCTGGAAAGAATTGACGTTGTCGGACGAGCGAGGAGCAGGAACCTATAGAGTTAAGAGTGTGAAGATGCAATGAATAACAATAAGAATATTCAGCTCCAGAGTTTTAGGTCATTTGAAGCAAGACGCCTGCGGTACTCGTCATATTTGGTCCGCAATTTCTTCTCACGGGTCGAGATCCATTCAGAGTCGAAGCTATTAGACAGGTTGCGCCACAGCTGCACGCGGCTTTCAAAGCCGCCTGCGGGGTTGTGCTCTTTTGCTCCTAGACATCGCCATGGCTGCTGTATAACATTCTCTGGACCACCAGAATGAAAAGAGAAAAAGCCGCATGCGACAAGTTTGCGCACAAAAAAGCCGCATGCAGCGTTGCGCATCCTGTCTATTGGCACGGAAATACTCGAGCTTTGAGCTTGGATGAAGGACTACCAATGTTATCATTATGAAGGTATCGTAATGGTAGGGAAGCTCACTGGGAGCAAGAGAGTAGACATCAGATAGGTTCGTCTTCGTTTAATACCGCTGGAGTGTGGCGCGCCCGAGCAATACAGCATGGACAACGGCTGGTTGAAGTGTACGGTCCCCGCGGGACTCAAGAACATCGTCGATTTTGACACAACATTGGCAATGGTGCTCGCCGAGTCGCAACCTTAAGTACCTGTCAAGAAGCGAATCTGGTCAGGGAAAAGCAAGAGAAAATGGGAGAAAGTGGGACAAACACGAATTACATGGATCAGATTCCCAATGACCTTCCACTCGTCGTCTTCGAGCTCATACTGGCTCAAGAAAGGCTTGAGGATGGACTTGGCAATAAGGTTGAGTGTGTGTGCGAAGCATCGCACCCGATTGATTTTGTTAAAGGAGTTGGTACCAAGGGAGGAGATTTTGGTAATCTGCGTATCATTAGATCTCGCATTCACTGCATTTTGACAGGTTCTGGACCCAACTTAGCCGAGATATGACGAGCCGGCCGCGAGGTGCCTCGGCTGACCTCGAAACAGCCGTTCGAGGTTAGCCGAGGCACCTCGCGACCGGCTCGTCATATCTCGGCCAAGTTGGGTCCAGAACCTGTCAAAATGCAGTGATTGTCGCCAGTCCAGACAAAGATCTGGGGCATAAGAGAAATTGACTAGCTTTATATTTGAATCTAAAAGATACATGCCTTTTGGTTGAGGCTGTGAGTTGCGAGAATCTGGTCAAACCCGCGAGCTAGTGTCTCGTCTGAGTGTGACTATTATGACACAATGAGCCATGGATATGCGAAAGGAAGTAACAACGCACCTCGGGAACCTCGATAATGTCCAGGAGAAAGGAGAGAGGGTTGCCGTCGAGGGGAAGATAGACTGTCCACGTGACGAATGCGCGATGATTCGGAGAAGTACACGCGTCTGTGGCGAAACTAAGTTGGCCGGGGTGTTCCTTGAACAGTGTTAATTGTTGAAATTCAAGACAAACTATAGCTGACTGCTTACCTGAAGCAAATTATCAATCATGATCTTGCATTTGGCAAAGGATGCCTGAATGTCGCGTGAGACAGTCCGATTTTTTGGGAAGATTGAGGGGGGGGCAACCATCGGTCATTAGCGTACGGAAACCGCGATCTTCAACAAGGTACGGCGGACGAGATACTTCCGTAACCCACTGCACGATATGAGCTCTGAGAGGTTGTGATTGAGTGTAGAAGACAGTTGTGTAGAACTCACCGAGCCTCTGCGTTGGTGTGTGCGCGGCGCGTAATGTCGACCGGCCGCTGCCCAGCGCATGCGAAAGCTGCGAAAATCAAACCATCGGGGTTTTTCGTGGTATCACCACGGATAGCGGCGTCGACGACATTTTGACCGAAGCAGCGGATAGCGTGATCTTCATGTTCCTGGTGAAGCCAGCATCAGAAGAGCGGGAGCCGTTTGCATTCTAGAAGGTGCATTTCACACCCTTCGGTCCATTATCTGGAATTACATGAATTCTGACAAAAATACTGGAGAACTTGAACACCTACTTTTGCACCGAATGGAAGCACACTTGAAAAGGTGGTACCGGCTGCCGTCGTCCTTATGAACAATGGTGATGTTCGAAAAGAACGAGTAGATAGGTGAAGTCCATTTCTTCTTCGGCTCGGCTGGAATGAGGTGTTATTATACCATGCAGAAAACGAAATGAAGCAAACAAAAAAAAGAAAAGAAAAAAACCCGAGCTGATCTGACTCGGTGAGTTCCAGCGTGCCGCCCACCTCATGGATGGAGGCATCGTCAGAAGAATTGGCAGGGGAACCTGAATCATAGCGCATCAGAAAAGAGGATGGGAAAGCAAGCTGTAGTGGCAGAATGCTACGCACCGTCGTCCGAAGCATCGTTTTCTCCTTCTACAAAATTTAGAAACAAGAAGAGATTTAGATCTAAAAACACACCGGGGATTAAAGGAGTAAAATCAGCAAGGAAACCTATCTCGTCCTCGCCGGCTTCGTGTGCAACATCAGCCTTGGAAGTCCTGCGCCGCTTGCGGTTAGGGCGAGCAACACTGACGACTTGCTGCATGGTTTTTGAGACCGGCAGTCGCTTTCTTGTTCGCATTTTTGACAGTTTTGAGAGTTGCTGAAGCGCGCGCTGGTAGAAAGTAAGAGGAAGATCGAGCGTCGCTAGCGACACTCTTCGTCATCGTGTCCAGCAAAGGGAAGGGTGGTCCAAAATTTTATGGGCCTGAAACCAACCCACAATAAAATTCGAGCCACATGGCGTTGACAATAGAGAGTTTGTGGTGGAGCCACCAGATCAACTGGTGGCTCAACTGGTGGCTCCTGTTTTAGATTATTGTCAGGACCGTCCGGCATGTGCTAGCCACTATTTCATCCTCTCTATGGGGGCTATAAATGGTGGCTACGTTAGCCCCCAAGGATGGGGAGTTCCTGAAAAACATTAGCCACCAGTTGATCGCTCCACCGCAAACCGTCTAATGACATGGTGACAACAAGATGGAGGTGGAGCATTTAAACGAGTTGCGCCGCATAATTGTCAAGCCGAGACCACTTTTTTATTGAGGTACCTGTAAATTTCAAAGCAATGCTGAGGTAAAATAGAGAAACCCAAGCCCAAGATAGCTCCCACGAAATAGGCTATCCGAGCCGGCACTGAGCCCGATAACCGTCAGCAGAATGGCTCAAAGACTGAGTAGTGGGCCAGAAATTTGCTGGTACAGTCAATTGTGACATATCAAACTTTTTCTTCGATTTCTTTCTTTTTTTTTTTCTTTCTTTTCCTCATATTTTACCCTCCCCGTTATGAGGACTCATTTGATCTACTTTTTTATTTGACCGCTTTGCGCGCATGATATCGCATTGTATGGTGGAATTCATGCCTTAAAACCTTGACCCTCCTTAAATTTGATCAGCGATCATTTCTTTCGGATATACCCGAGGTTCCTTGCACGGTTGACTTCGGGTAGTTCCGACGACTTCGATCGCCTCCTTGATCGCACGGATACTCGGTGTTCATCACCATCCCCACAGGTACAAGCCACGGAGGTCGACAATCCACTGAATGCTGCAGTTTCGGATTTTATTCAAAGCCGCCGACAAGATTTTCAACATGATAAGTGCAAGCCTTTGATTTCTGTTGAGCCCATCAATATCACTGAGCACCTGAGCAACTACAAGCCTTTTGAACGAGCTGAGCATCAGCCTTTGTTCCCTTGTGCAAGTTGGGTTAATTATTTTGTCCCACAGCTATTCAAGCCGAGTTCCGAGTCTGTTCCATCGCGAAACGGCATGTTAGAACAGCATGTTAGAACAGATTGTTCCCACAGAGTGTCTGGAACCAAACGACGATCCGCCAAGTTATCAAGAATCAGTTCTTTTCTACCGCATTCTTTTAGCAGAGTCAAGTTTTACTTCCTCAAATCATCAAAAGAAAGCTGAGTATTCTCCGTTCATTGTGACATGCTCCATCCTATGCTTGCAATTGTTTTGAGAGATATTTTAGGTGTACCCGGTTCTCTGCACCTGCACGATCTCAGCTAAGTTCTGCTCGTGTTCGGGAATCTAATCTCTATGCTACGGAGCGGACGATTCGGGCCCATCCAGCTCTCCTTCAGACGTCACAACGGGAAAGTGCTCACCTTCGAGATGATGCAGCAACCGAGATCTCCGAAGACGCCGTTCCAACTGAGAGAAATTGCATTTATTGAGCTGATTCTTTCCTCTCGTTCCACATATTATACCCAATCTGAATTCCATTCTCTCAGGAGATTTAGAGGTAGAAAAAAAATGTACTCCCCTCTGTGAAAGTGTGACTTGCTCCTTCCGGTCCCGGCCCGATTCCCGCTGTCAAGCTAATACGGTAACACCACGCTGATCTTTTCCATTCTTCCTCTACAACGCGTCCATCGCGCTTATTCCACTTCTACTCATATTTCTTCTTTTTCCCTTTTTCAGAACGCATCCACGGCTACACAGCACCTTTTATTCATCTCACATTGTGAAAATATCGACTTCTCACACCACATGGACATTGTCGATGCCCGTAAACATCCTGCCCCGACTCGGCAGCTCGATGCCCATCCATCACACCCATGCCCAACTGCCACCGGCCACGTGCACTGAGATCCCGCCCTCGACTCGGCTCGATGCCAGCACTGGACTCAATGTCCCACCCACACACAACTGCCATTGCTGGAATCCATCGACAAGCAGCATGGCGTGTCGATGTCCCGTGCCCCATTTTCATCGATGCCGCCCCGCCCCACGCGGTGAGTCGAGTTTTATCATTGGTAAAACTAAAATAATAACAATTTCCACCTCAAGATAAGTTTGGCACGGGTCCCCACATGTCCCGATGGATCTCGTCTCCATACTCGTGAGCCCGCTCCCCCTCCCGAACCTTCCAAAGGTGTTTGCAGCTGGATTTTGCGTACACAAACAACTTTCCTGAACATTCACACCAGCAGAACACTTGGGCTGCAAAAATTCCGCACAAAGATTGGTCTGGGCATACATGCCCTTTGTGGTAAAACTGTTGCTGACATGCTTCCACATCACACTAATGCTAGCTATAGAGTTGATCACCACAGCAATAGAATGCGGCATCTTCTGCATCAAGAGAGCCTTGGAGTTACGCTTGGTCCTGTCCCAATGCTCAAGTTCATCTGCCTCCGGCTGGGTTACCGGTGCCGAGAAGACAGGTCGCACGGTACTGTTGGAGTGGCCCATGTGGAGGACATTGTTAAGGACAGTAGACAGGTTTCCAGCAATGAATGGATACACAGTTAAAGGTGGGGCCCAATAATCTGTGAGAGTGGGATTCTGAGTGCATGAGAGCTAGATCAAAGTGACTTGATCTTCGTGCACAGAGCAGTAGCGGAAGTCTAATATATTCACCTAGATCACTACCAGCCCACGCATCTTAGCACATGTTGTGCCACTGGAGCCCAAGAAGTTCGATCCTTTATTTGGTCAAGCTTGGTTGATGTGAGCACATATGTGGAACACATGACACTGGTCGCTTTGGCTATATGAAAATTTCAGTCCTAAAGTAACAAAAACTGTGGTTTGTACCACCATAAATACATATATAGACTCTGCACATAAAGCCTGCCCCAGAGTTGCTGCCAACTAAGCTCTATACATATGAAAAGAAAGAATAAAAAAAAGTTGACCTAACAGATTCGAACCGGCCCTGTCTTTATGGATTACATAATGACTAAATTCATTAGATTCGGGTCTCAAAAAGACTTCAAAAACCTAACGAACACAGCCACTATTTTCATTACACTATTCAAACGCACTGATAAAAGTTTCGCCATATCGAAAATCTGGTTCCCGATTGATGAAAAGAACGAGTACGTAAAGTACTCGTAATCTCTTAGGCCTTTACACCTGCTCTTGGGGATCCCACCCATAATCCCTTTTTCTCGGTGGAAAATGCAAGTGCTTGGATCACATCCCACGGATACCAGCTCTATCTTCAGCACAACAACTCCGACGAGTCCCCCAGCTTGTGGGACCCTGACAAAGCCACAGTAAACCAAATTCGGGTGTATCGAAATTATGTGTGCCGAACCCCCCATTTGGGGTTTCAGATGCTCATATTACAGTGAAGATGCTGGGCAACCATTTTCTCGGTCATTTTTTCTTCGATCTTGACAACACCGATGCTTGGATCAACCCCATCGCGTTCCAGGCCTATATGAACACGGTTCATGGTTCTTTCACTGAGTACCGCACTCAAAACTCGACTCCATTCAGCTCTTGCGCTCCATCTCGTGCTGGATCTTCTGTAAGCTCTCGTGCCCCGTCCAGAGGCGACTCTATGTTCTCTCCTGTCGGATCGTGTTCCAGTAGCCGTGCCTCGTTTTTCCCTGCATCCCGTGCCCCATCTTCGCGGGCTCCGAGTCCATTTGATAGTAGCGTAATAGTTATTTTTGATTCGGACTCCGACAACTTTCCGGCCACTGTTTCTACTGCTTCTATTGACCCAAAAATCGAACCAGGTCCAGCTTCAGCCCTCTCAATTTATCCGACGGCACCTTCACATAGAAACGGGCACAAGGGGAAAGAGAAAGCAGCCACAAGTAAGATTCAACTCACCCGCCAAGAAGCGGTTGACAAAATCATTCAAATATCATCAATTCCTTCAACCTGCACTGTACCCCGTATCCCCGCTGCATATCTGGTCGATTGGTCCAATGCCTTGGACTCACTCAAAGTCGGCAATCGAACATTGACAATTGATCGTTTTATCCGAACAGAGGTGAATTGTATGCTCATGCTCGCCCCCAGCCAATTACGATTCAACTCTTATATTCCCACCTTACCTCTTGGACAGTACCAGATATCTTGGTTTGTTTTATTCATTTCGGAGTCCACTTCAACCTCTAAGGCACAAAAGATGACCCGAATTTCTCGAGCCCAACCTACCCAACCTACAACACTCGCATTTTCGGCACCTCACCAGATGTGCCCGAGTTCCGAAGGGATGCCAACATAAATGGCACTCAATTTGGCCCAGCAGCAGATGATGATGACCTTGGGAATCTACCCACACTGCCTATGCCATCTTCACCGTTCCCACACGAGTCACCTGCCATTTCCGCAGATACTGAAATCCGACCTTCAAAGAAGAAGCAGCCGAGGGGCACCCGAAGTCAATGAAGCTCTTATCATTGAGGGTTCTCAGCCACGAACCAGATCACGCCGAGCTCTTGGGGAGCAATAGATACCTCGAAGCTTGTATGTGTGTCGACACAATTGGATATTCGCGCTGTTTCACAGTTGTTCCACTTCTCAAGTATTGCACGTGACCGTGTCAAGGATGCTTTCGTACACTATCCGGTCACAGATATCACAAGAGCCGGAGTAATATGCCCGGAGGTAACAAGTTCGCTGGCGGCCGCCGCTGGCCACCGGTGGCTACTGGCAGACGCTGCCGTACAATGTTTGTCACTGTAGCACATTGAGTTGACCGGTAATCATCGATCACCGCTGGAACCCGACCTCGCGTCCTCTACCACTGGTTTCCGGTGGACCTCGCCGTATACTGCTGGAGGACGCAGGTTCCTACCCAGCCGCGGTTCTGAGGCTCACAATCCCTGTAGCGGTAGTTAGATTGAATACAGAGATTTTGACTGACCGGAAATTTCGGACCGTGTTATGTGTGATGTTACTGTGACAGAAAGTTGGTTGCCATGTTTTGGTAGCCTTTGGGGAAGAACTTCTCAGAGACTTGTGTTACTGGTCCCACCTTTCAGTATAGTCTGTATATGACAATATATCATGCCTTAAACAGCCCAAAGTATTTTATATACCATGGTGGAGCATGCATGTTGAATTTCTTTTGAATTGATGGCGAATGTGGCTATGTTGTTTGTAAATGTTATCGGCCAGCCGCCGTGGAGAGGCTCATCCCAACTTTCTGTCACAGTAACATCACACATAACACGGTCCGAAATTTCCGGTCAGTCAAAATCTCTGTATTCAATCTAACTACCGCTACAGGGATTGTGAGCCTCGGAACCGCGGCTGGGTAGGAACCTGTGGAGGACGGTGAGTGCATGTTTCACCTCCATGTGGGACAGTCTTGACAATATCCGCCAATCACCAGCGGAATACACCGGACCGACCTATCTGTTCCAGCCCCTGAGTTCCAGTGGTTTTCGCCAGAACTCGCTGTAGACCGCTGGAAATTGCTGGACGCTGCGCATTTTGTGTTTCAGGTACCACATGGAATGCAGTCATTGGCTCGATAACGAGCCCGCTTTATACCGAGCTTTATCGCTACGAGTTTTTCTTCGTCTTCTGTGCTTCCTGCCATGCCAGCGTCTCCCAACGATTCCCTTCAGCTTTCTGAGCATCCTCTCGAGAAGAAGCTTGTCTCTGAACTCCTGGATATTGCCAAAGCCATGAATATCGACACCGCTAAGCTCCACAAGCCCGACATTTTGAAAGCAATCAAAGTGCACATTCAAACTCATCCGGGACTCGCAGATGATCCCATCTGCTCCCTCTTGTCGGACATCGTACGGCGCCAAAGGCGTTGGGAAAGACTAGCGCTGGCAAGGCAACCGAGGAGGAGATGGAGTCCTCCAAGCCCAAGGAGCCGGCAACTGGGTATAATTCATCTTCGTCCACCTGATGTTCTTCTGAGGTTCTCTTGTCTGCAGCGCTAACAGAGACCTCCTTGAGCACAAGGTCAAGACCGACCCGCCTGCTCAGTACAAAATGCTCTCGCCAGGTGGGCCCAAAGGCGACGAGATTGCGGAGCCGGCGGATACAGAAGACGGTGAGTTACATTGTATTTGATCTCACTTCGTTCCTACCCAGTCCAATACATTCCAGTTTCGGGTTCGAGTGATTCCGGCAGTCCTCCGCAGTCGAGGGACCACTCGCCCGAACCCGACAAGAAAGCCGAGAAAGGGGAACAAAAGCATGAATTGTCCGGTGAGCCTAATTCAACACAATCTTTGAACCCAGATAGCTCAACCGTTTGTTCCAGCGGTTATTCAAGTCAATTTTTTGGATCAAACGAACCACAGTATTGCTCATCGTCAAGTATTTGTGGATGAGTTTCCCGTTGCCGTTTCTACAGCGGTTAACGGCACCAATAAATACACGACACTCCTGTCGGACCTCCTTCCAGCTGCGATTGAAAATGACTCGCCAATTAAAGGTATGTGATTGCGCCCAGAAAAGACTGTCCTCAAATTTGTCGTTTCTAGAGCGGGGCGGGCGCCTTTATCGTCCTAACATACGCGACGAGCCGACGGCTCCCCACCATATAGGCAAGATCGATGCTCTTCTGGCAAAGAGTTCGCGCGCGCTGCTCGCACGACAGATGAACGAATATGACCTTGTTCCTTTGAACGACGGGAGCTTCGCTTGTGATGTCTTCTGGGAGCAGTCGAGTATCGCCAACGTGTCACAGTCTCCAGAGGCGACGGATCTCGAAGGGACACAGGTATGTTTGGTTTCGACTCTACATCTTCGTCAATAACTGAAGATAGTTGGACAGATTGCGGCTGCGTCGCAGCCCGATGAGATCAAGGCGCGTCTTGATTCCCCTCAGTAATAATGATCCTAATTCTTCTCTTTCCAGGCGACCGCTGTTCCCTTGCAGTTCACTGGCGCCGGATCGGATATGCCATTGAATATAGCGAATAGCCATGCACAGTTTGATCCAATGCACAAGCACGCACTTCCCGGCCTCCGTGCGGACTTTGTAAACTTCCTTCACGCCCAGGTGAAGGCGGCGGTCCCCAATATTCCTGATCAAGGGCAGGATTGGGGCCGCTGCAAGTTTGCGGGTGAATCTCTCGATCACTATCTGCTACAGCAGGCCGCTTTCGACTTCTTTGCTGGCTGGGGCCGAACGGCAGGAGGGTTCATTATTCCCCGAGGTTCGTGCATCAATCTGTCGAATACTCGAGACTCTCTCAACCACTTGTCAGGCCATGATAAATTTTCCGGCGTCTCCTTCAAGAAGGAGTTGATCTTTGAGGTCCTCAATATCAAGAGCTCCAGTACTTCAGAGATCAACAAGCTCTTTGCCCCGGAGGGGCTGGAGAAAGCGCCGAAGGCGAAGGCTTGGGTGAAAAGCAAGGGGGAAACTAACGACGATAGCTTCCGCAAAATGACGACCATTGGCTTTAAGAAGTATCTCCAAGAAGACCATCACAAGGTGCGCGGGTCGGGCAGTGGTAAATCTCGACGTCGTAGCTCCGGGTCCCGCAGCCCTGGTCGCGCGCGCAAGTATCGAAAATCCGGATCGGGAAGCGAGGATAGCGATGCTGAGGGCCGTAGTGGGAGAACGTCGAAGGGAAGGATGAATTCCGAGAATCTGGATGCGTCGGATCGTGAGCACTAGGATAGTTTCAATTGCGTTTCATGTATCCGCAGCGGTGACCAAATTTGAATATGTGCTCGCCCTCTTCATATTCGTAATCTTTTACGTTCCTGGAAATATTGCTATCGGGTGAACAGAAATTATTTCAGCGCTTTCTATCCATCACATGGATCTATCTCTCTCTTCCTCTACATCCATGACGGCCACAGTCAGGGATCTCATCCTCATTCTCCAGGTCTTCTTTCCGAATGATCTATCTCTCCGCAAGGCCTTGTATCTCTTTGGGGTCATTGTGTCGCTTTATCCTTTGCTTCGGCTCCATCTAAATCAGCGCCGCCACCTCGACAGCCCGTTCGGACAGCCTGGATGAATGCCTTTCGGGATCTCTTGATAGCTGCATTTCGACCCGAACATGACGATTCATCTGTCTGGGCCGCAGGACTCGACCGACGTCGAGGATATGCGGATTATATTTCCGAGGATTTACCATCTCTGTACATGATGCTCGGACTCAATCCGTACGACCTTGCAGTGCCAGCTCCCTCACCGCTTTTCTCCATTCCTCGCACGGTACTCTGCAGCTCACGTCTGTCCTGCGTGTTCTGTCCACCAGGGGACCTTAACATTACTCCGACACTGCGATGGCGCAAAAAATCTCACTCGGTCTGGCTACTGGATAAAGCATTAGCCTGGGTCGAAGCAGACCTCATAATTGCCCACTGTGCTTCCTGCCAGGCGGATTATTACCCCGATTGCATCACATACAGAGACAACGACAATCACCGGCTCCAGAGGCTCGAAACCACCTCACAGTACATTCGAATGTCGAAGCACGGAGTCTGGGCGCATAGGCAAATTGCTGTTTTCCAGGAGAATGCCTTGAATCGATTTCACGGCGGCTGGTCCAATTTTGCGGATTAGCTGAACGATTCAACTGGCTCGACGGGAAAAATGACGTACCGGCAGTCCCAGCGTCTTTTCATCGAGCATTTTTCCCGCCGCCTCCTCCTCTTTCACAACAAACATGCCACCTTCACATGTGAGGCGCAACCAAGTACGCGCTCGCTGTGGCGGAGGAGAAGTCCCGGCCGGTAGGCTCTTGAAACGGGTCGGTAGTCCGTGTAACGGCGGAACGAATGCTTGGGGTCGAGTTTGTGAATGGGTCCCGGGCCGTAGAGTGCGAAAGTGGTGAAAAATTAGAGTAAAAATGTGCGAAAATGCCGTGAATAGAAGGTGGCGTCGTAAAGCGTGGTTCGGGGGTTTCTGGTGGCTAGACTGCCCACTGGCGACTTTCCTAGAGGAAGGGGCGAAGAGACACCGAATCTCTTCTGGGCGAGAGCCCTGCACTGGTCGCGTGGATGGTGGTACAAGCGTAAATTCGATGATGTGGCACTATTTACGTTACAAACAAATGTGGTAATGTAAAATAGGGGCATGGTACTGTAAAGTCGAAACCAATGTGCAGATGGATTTCCACACGTCGGCCAAACGACCCCTCCACATCGCTGACAGAGGCTGTCCGAGCGACAATTGGAGAAAATGGAGGTGTTCTTGCGACGGCAATGTCTCACGGATGTGTCGAATGTACACACATCAAGCGTTATCGCTCGGATTTGATTAATGAAGGAGTTGTCCTTGGAGCCGACCTCGATGATGTCGCCGGCATTGCTGCCTCAGCAAACGACAATAATGTGGGTTCGTTTGCCATCTATACGTTGTATGTGCTGATTTTATTTTCCAGGCCCCCGAGTTAGCCGCTGATGATGCTGTTGACCAGTTGGGTTTGCCTCAACAACAAGCAGCGCCTCAGGCGGGAACACCTCGCGGATATATCCGCTTGGAAGGAATGGACGGCAAGACCATTCAACACTGTGTACGCTTTTTCAGATATATTTCCCTTCAAACATTTATCATGCCTGTCTACAGAAATGCGCATTACATTTGTGCGAAGGCCCGCTGGTGAACTACAAGAACGGTCGATTTTGTCAGGTCCATCTTGACTTGGTCAACCTATGCGGGATTATTCCCTGCGGCCGTCCCGTTCACCAGCCTGGGGCGCTGACTTGTGACAACCAGTTGCACATCGCGTGGCAGCAGCAGTACAATAACAGATTCTCACGTCTGTCCTTCCCTGGCGTACGACGAGTTATCCGCCGCCAACAAACAGCTGCCGACAACAGCGGAGTCATTCCCGCCCTTCGCGTTAAACTTGGCCCGCTTGGAGACACCCCGGGAGATCAGGTTGTCCATACATTCCGGGCGAAGTCAACTTACTGCTTGCAGACGGTACAGTGGGCATGGGGCTTTCCCATCGGCTGGGGTAAATGCTACCGGTCGGAGAGCCCTCCTCAAGTTCTCGCCATTCTGGATAGAATTTGGCTGGACCACCCTGAATCAAAACCCAGTTTCGTTGCGTACAATGACGCTTGTAGTCTTCTTCGACACATCGTCACACAAGATCCCCACAGTGCGTGGCTTCGCACGACTAAATTTGTGGTGGATGCCTGGCATTATATCAGGCACCGTGCGACAGATATTTTGTGTCGCTTATGATGCATTTCTCGTTCCTCTGTGCGCTCTCGTAGCATGCTAACCTTTTAATATAGGTGCAATCCGGCACCAACGAACGGCTCCCAACCCGATTTGATTCTTGTTGAAGAAGATGCGAATGGGACGAAACATCAAACCCGCGCGTTCAATACCGAAACTGCTGAACAACTCAACTCGTGGTTGAATGGTTTTGAGTCGCAGTTACGCCAGATGTCGGATGTTAACTATGATTTCTTCATTCATGTCTTGATGATGATTTATGCGGAACGGGTAAAAAAGCAGGTAGATACCAAGGATCTGGGTCTTTCGGATCAGTTCTGGGCAGAGGCGACTGGGGAGACTGATTGATTGTACTATCAATAGTTTGCTTAATCATGTTTGAATCCAAGAAGTTGGATGGTCGCGACGATATCAAGGCCAAGAAGTTTAATACAGCGCTTTGATCACTTTCGACAGGCACTTTGATTATTTGATTCCAATTATCTTCCAGTGAACTCCAATGGATTCCGATGGAATTCAGCGGAGCTGAGGACAGCATGCGCCGGTGAGAACCATTCAAATACACCGAAAACCGCTGGGATCTGCTGGAATTCGGTGGGTCGGGCGCAGAGCATTTCCATTGAAGTCCGCTGTGGTTTGACAAATTCCAGTGGAATCCAGTGGAGAGAAGGCAGGAAAAAATCCAGTGATATCCGGCGGAAGCGAGGGGGAGGAATCGAGATCCCAGTGTCCGCCACCGGATCCCAGTGGAAGCGCGGTGCTCGGCAGTGGCAGCCGCCATCAGCCAATGCCGTCCAGTGCCGATGGGCCGGTTGCTACCCTCCGCGTATATTACTGAAGAGCCGTGCTGAGTGACCTCGGTTAATACAGTTCGGCACCATCAACTGGTGGGTACCATGCCGTGTTACGATCAAACGGCCAGTTACACTTGGTTAAAATGACTCCCACACCGCACACACATTGGAGTGGGACTGAACAGTGATGAGTGGGACTGGATGAGTCCCACTCCCACTAAAGTTGTATATACTCCTGAGCGACTTGCAAGCTGTGATGCACAATTATTCAATTTCCGGGATTGCGTGGAAAACGGGCTCGATACCCTCTCGCAACAACTTGTGATTTACCAAGGCCAGATCATGGCCACCATTGGGCATGTCCCGTACGGTGTCTCCACCGACATGTTTTTCGTGATCTCGCCGACCGGGATTCTAATTCCAATATCATTCATATTGTGTACTTCATACAGAGTACGTGGGCAGTGTGTGCATCGAAAGCGGTCTTACATGTTTTACTAGGCTTTGGACAAGATCCTTAAGGTGTACATGTGTACCCGTCCAGAAGCAGGTAGTCCATATATGAAGCGGGGGGACTACAGCATTGTGTCGCCTGAGGGCGACATTATTGGTCCTAAAATTTTTGCTCAAACAATAACGATCGGAATGGGTCTGGAGATAAGCATTATTAAGCACCATTACGGAGGCGTGCAGAATGGGTGTCCACAATGCGGGGGTACCGACGCCGGGGCGTCACATGATTCTTTTGCACAATGGATTACATGGCGAGTGAACCTCACAGCTCCACTGGAACTACAGGGTCTTACTTTCATTCATCCACAACTAGTGCGAGTTGCAGCAGCAAATATCGTCGTCAGTACATCTGGAAGTGGTTTTGGTTACCTGGTAGCAATCTTGTTGACATATCACGACCAAGGTATACTGCGCTTGTTTGAAGCTCTGTAATTGACACCAGTGTGATCTATGTAGTTCTATAGGTAGCTCTTCAATATCGGGCGAAACTAAGCACAAAACAGCCACGTTCCGCCGCATTCAGCTCGCGGAGTCTTACTGCGTTCCTCGCCCACTCGCCTTCACCAGTCCATCCTTCAAGACATACGATGCAAAATACGACATCTCGTATGCGGATGATGATAGCGATGACTAGTTGGATTTCAAATTCCACCTGGTCCCAAAAGTCCTCTTCTCAAGATACATGTTTAGTTTGGATAGATGATTCCCAGAGCAGTTCACGCTGTGCTTTGTCAAAAAACTTACATCGAGCTTGCCATCTATGTAGTATCCTTTCAACCGCCACATAATCGATAAAAAGTCAGGAGGTTTTTTTTCGATGAAGAGGGTGATTCGCTCCACGTGGTATGGAATTGGAGAATGCAGCATCAGGGCTCGGACATCCTGCGGGTGTTTACGAGTGAGCGCGTCGAGGAAACAAAACTACTGGTCCGACGTGAAGAGACGCATTTGGCTTGGAGAGACGGAACAATGATGGGCCATCAAGCCGAAGTCGAAAGGTTAGGAAACACTGAATTGAAGTGCTGTCGAGGCCGGGATTTGACGGTATACCATTTTCCCTTGTAGCATAAGTAGTCCTCATTTGTGGAGAATTTTGAATTTTTCCGCAATGAATCCATAACCAAGGGCATCCTGATGAACGATCAACTCCAGACACCGGCAATGCCGGCAACGTGCACAACCATGCACGGCTCACCACCGCAGATGGAAGACTCAGACGTCCAAGGATTCAGAATCCAGAAGAGATGCGCACTGCTGCGGTCGGTGACAAATTGGTACGGCCCTCGGCACTCGGAGATGGTAACGGAAGACGCGGTTGACCACCAAACGACGAGGAATATACATCCAGCAGTTCGAAACCGGTGAGCGGCAGATGGGCGTCAAAAGAGACAAAGAGCCCCTTGCAGCAAGTTGCACGCATCAGCAAACACGCCGGCCCGGGCGATCCGCTCCAAACCCATGTTTCCGCCTTTCATCTCGGTTTTTCGATAGCATTGATGCCACCGCTTCCTACTTCGTGGATGGCATCTACCGGTTTCTCTTGGGGCTGGAGGCTTCATGTAAGCCATTCCCGCCGCTCTTCTCAAGGCCTTAAACGGAGGCCTTAGTGGTAAGGCTTACACAAGCGGCATGCCCCGTGGCTTATGAAAAAATAAGCCACAGTGGCTTATTGACGGCTTACACGCGGCTTACCGGCGGCTGTTAGCCGGATTTTGTCTTTGTAGGCTCTAGACCCCCGGGGGACTCTAATAAGCCGGCTGACAGCTGCCCAGCTGCCAGCCATAAGCCGTCAATAAGCCACTGTGGCTTATCAATTGATAAGCCACGGGGCATGCCGCTTGTGTTAGGCCTTACTAACCCTTAGAACTTTCCAAACCTGCTATTAAGGCCTTATGGAACATCACTGCAAGTTCTCGGTGCTTTCTCGCTTGAGAAACGCGTCATCTCGAGTTCTGGCCTCGAGCTTCATTCAAGCAAGAATACGGGTTGAACGTTGATCATGATTGTGGGCAACTGCGAGGGTTGTTTCAATGCTGGACACGTCGCTGCTCCTCTTTTCGCCGGCGATTTGCATGCTTGAGAAACACGGCGTCGGCGAGCTGAGCAGATCTTGGAATTTGCGCGGTACACGACACAAACAATCTTGGCCTACGATTTGGCACAGGCCCGTCTGTTGGCGTCTTGCGTTTGCTTCGGCTACGCGCTATGGCCTTGAGGTCGAGACTGGATTCGATAACCAGTGCGTGTCATTCATTTATTTATTCAGTACCCCTTCGATGCCCTTCCCCGCTTCCTGCCTCCTCTTTCCTTCATTTCCACATTCCCTTCCCTTCCTCGCCTTCTCTCGTTCCCACCCTTTTACTTCCCTTTGCTGTTGTGGCTTTTTCTCTGGCTGATGCATACGCAGGTCTAGTGAATCCCGCTAAAGACATGTCTGTAGCGTTCAGTTCTCCCCGTCCAAATCGAGTACGTCTCATTGTCTGGTTCATTCAATATTTTCATCGCCTGCCCCACCCTTCTGTCGGAAATTTGAAAATCGTCTTATGAGAGCTTGACGTCATAATGCCTCGTAAGCGGCTTCTAAGATCACCATAAGCAAACAAGCTGTCTTGCAAGACCGCCACATCTTGCAAGGCCTTGTCCGCCTCCCTCGATTCTTGCGAGGCCTTATATCTCAAGACTCTATTCTCGCTTCCTTCCCTCCCAGGCCCTTTCAACTCACAATACCGTGGTGTTAGCCGGAAATCTGGCTCGCACGCATCCAATTATACGGTGTACCTAAACGGGATGTATAGAACCGGTGTGTTTTATGTCTGTTTATCCCCTCCATGGATTCTGATGTGCCCAACGGCTGACTGCACTACCATGCGCGCCAACTGGAGCGCCTCGAAGGCTCGTTCCGTTCATCCGACCGCAATTGAATATGCGAAATCTCGCTACCAGCGTACCATGCTGCTTTGTGTCGGCTCTCACAAGGTTGTCCTCAATTAGCATCTCCCTGTCAATAGCATTCTTGCTATTGGAGGTCTTTTCCACGGAAGATACAGCGGTCCAAATCCGTACTTCTCCGCCGGGATGCTCTCTGGGAGCATCGTCACGTTTGGCGCTCTTTGCGAGCGGCATCTTCTGAGGATGAAATTGCAAATGCGAACGAGGTGTGTATGCTAATTAGTTCGTTTACTACGAATATTCAATAGGATACAGATCCGTGCTGTCTTTCTTCCTCCCCGGCGTGCATCCCGCTCGTCATCACGCGATGACCCCTAGTACCCTCCCTCACGCCCATCCCCGCTGACAACGAACCTGTGTGGCGAACCGCGCTTTTCCTCGGGTGTGGATTGCGTCTTGCACGACGGCCACGGGCGGTATCGTGCACCCCGACACTGCACCTCGCATTCACCACCCATTGTCGCCCTCTTCGCCCTCAGCGAGCTCGCGAGCGATGCCCGCATCCCCCGCTTGTGTGTGCACGTGGTACATAACTCGCCTGCCCGTGTGCCTGCGTGCCGCGCATATCTCGCTCGCCTGTGTGCGTGCGCGCCGCACTCTCGCCGGTGCCGTCGCGCTCGAAGACAGAACTGCCGCCTCCGCCTCCCCTTCCCTCCCTTCTTCTACTGCAGCGACAGTCAACCACCACGACGTCCTCGCCGTCATCTCCAACAGCCCCGACACCCTCCGACGATGACATCGAGGCCGTCATCCAGATGGCTACCGCCGCCGCTCAAAACGACCCCCGCGGTGCCTCCCTCCCGCTCTGCGACACCCGCACCCAGCTCTTCATCGCCAACCTCCCGTACCGTGTCCGCTGGCAGGACCTCAAAGACCTCTTTCGCCGTACCGGCACCGTCCTGCACGCAGATGTCTCGCTCGGCCCCGACAACCGCTCGCGCGGGTACGGCACCGTGCTGCTCGCGACTGCGGAGGACGCAGGCCGCGCCGTGGACGTTCAGCGGCTACTCGTGGCAGGGGCGCATCCTCGAGGTGAGCGCGGACCGTTTGACCAGCCGTGGACACCTGAAGAGGAGTTTGCATCGCCTGTCGGGCGAAATTTGTTTGTCGGGAATGTTTGTCTCTATTCTTCCGTTATATTTCTATCGTACTGATACTGCTGGTAGCTCCCCTTCCACATCCATTGGCAAGACCTGAAGGACCTCTTCCGCCAGGCCGACACCATTGTCTGCGCTGACGTCGCCCTCGGCCCAGACGGCCGCTCCCGCAGATTCGGCAGTTGTCTTTGCGACCGAAAAGGACACCCCTCCCGCCTTCCATGCCCCGCCCGCCCTCACCACCAAGTCATCTCTCATTCCTGCAGCGTCTTCGTGTGCACCCGCACCACGTCACCCTCAACCGCCCCGCGCTCAAGAACGTCGGCGCGCTGCACGTCCTGTGCGGCTGCAAAGTGTTCTTCGCGGTGTTCGTGGGCTGGTGGTTGTTGCATGCGGACGTGCCGTGCTGGTGAGGGGTGGGAGTGGGAGTAGAAGGAGAGTGGCCCAGCCGATGGAGGTGCTGGTGGGGGTCGAGATGGCCGGAATGGAGGAAGTTCGTTGCGAAGGTCTAAGCGGACGAAGCATCGTGTATTCAGTACGCACGTATATCCCTCTCTTCTTAGTTCTGTGGACTTAAAAATTATCCTTCTACCTCCCTGTTCCCTTCCTGGTTTCCCCGTCCTTCACCCGTGCCACTTGTTATTTATCCTGCGTGTGCTTTTTTTTTTTTTTTCCAAATTATTCAGAACATGTTACAGAATACAATTGAGGACCGATTGTCCATGTTACTTTCTTGTTAGCCCCTGCTCACTCGTCTCCCAACAAGACAAGACACGGCGCCCGCCTCATCTTATTCCCAGGACAATGAGCCTGTAGAGCCGAAAAGACCACATATGATCGCTCCAGTTGCCCTACCTTTATAAAGTCGTTTAGCTCAGTTGTATTTTGCCCAGCTCGTAAGTTTCGTCATTCCCTTAAGGTCCTCAGTTCAAACCCTTCAAGTCGCGTTAATTAGTATTTCAGAGTCAGGTACAGTAAGTAAGTAATATAATGTAATGAGTCAAGTGGTGGGAAGAGAGAATGGCGGTTGAGGAACTGGTTTTTTTCTTATCTAAAAACCTGATCCTCATAAGCCCTTGTAAGACGAAAATCTTACAAGAAACCGGCGATCTTATGGAATATCATTTTCGTTATAAGATCATTATAAGATCACATGTTCTTCCGGCATTATAAGGCCTTATCGGGCCTTGTAACGAAATTTACAAATTTCCGACATCGCCGCTGTCATTTCCATCACACTCACCTCCCTTCCCTTCGTCTCTGTTCCTTTCGCCTTCTTCAGCTACTTTACAGATCCAGCGAAATCCCGCGCAATCGCCACGAAGCTATCGACGAGTGCACGTCTCGCGCCGCCGTTGGATTTGCGCCGCACATCTGTCGCATGGAGGTGCGTATCTTTGTTTCTTCTGCTTCCCACCTCTTCGCTTGTCATTCCACCTTCGGTCTTGTATGCTTTATCGGCCGACGTCCTTGCTGCGTCTCGGCCCCGATTCTGAAAATTCCGACGCCCATAGCCCACCCTCGATTCCTGCTGCAACTGCGCAGCCCAAGGCGACCTGGAGGACGTTTTCTCGAGACACACGACTCTGGCTCTCCATCCTCGCTACATCCGACGCGACATCCCACTCCGACTTCGCTATTCTCTATCCTCGATCGCCCGACCACGACTACGGCGACAACGAAGTGCGTAGTGGCTTTCCGGAGGAGTTCGTTCGGCAGCACCCGAGCGTGGGCGGGGATACCGGAGGGAGCACGTCGTGAACGCTTGGGCTCGGGCGCGGGTGGCAGGGGAAAGACCTGGATGGAGCCACGTACGAGCCGTGCAGGTACGTCGTCTCCACCCTCAAGCACTGCTCTTGTACTTGCTCTCGCTGATTCCCCAGCCTAGGTCTTTACTCGCATTCACGCGGCGGGGTACACATACATCTACGACGAGGCCACGCCTCGATTGCAATAGATCCATCCATGGTGAAGATGCAAAAGCACCGAGAAGCACTTACCTCGCTCTTGTTCTCCACTCACTTGTTGGCTGTTCAGAGGTTACGCTATGTGGATCATGTGAAACCCAAAATACCTCGTGAGCAACGCTTATGCAGATTTTGTCTGAATGCTGTAGAAACACCTGAACACGCACTCTTGGAATGCACTGCTTCTAATGCACTCCTTGACCTGCGTAGAATATTCACGGGTAAACTTCTCAGCACAGCACCGGATTTGCGACAGCGAATGGTGGAAAGGAATAGCCTTTCATTCTTGAAGGCCATGATCTACCAACGTAACACGACTGTTTTGGTTGCAAAATTCGCACATGATGTCCTTGAAATATTTTATGCAGTGCCGTTGTATCGACCGTGATTGTCGGATGTAGAGGTATGGCCGTGGAGGTGAACTAATAATGCTTCTTTGTGTCATCCAGGATCTACCGTGGGGCATGGGGAAACTCATGGTATCTGCGAGATCGTCTTGGGAGATGCATGGAGGTCCAGGGGCGAAGGTGTAATTTACTCTACTGCGGCGCAATTTTGTTCAAATTTTCTCACTGCGGCCGCATCCCCGTGGCTTGGATAAAAGATGCGCCTCCTCGCCCCTTTTTTTTTACTGCTTTCATCTGCCCCCACTTCGACTTTACGCTCGCCTCACTTTCAAGCCTTTGGCCATCTTGACTGGGGAATCTTTGCGGTTAATCAATTATCCGGTCCCGTCGTGCCTGCTCTGTCACAGCAAAAAACCTGAAACACCTCAAGTACGGTCAAAATCATCCTACAAGATTTGTTTTCGCAGCAATTTCATCGTATCAATCCCATCTCTTTGCGCCACTGGACTGCTCAAATTCAAATCCCGCCCCTGAACACTCTGCCGTGCTCTGGCCGTGGTTTGTTTGTTTTCGTCGCCACATGTTCTCTGGATTCTTTGAAACTTTTCTGCTTCATCAAATATCTACTTCTCGGGTGTCGACATCTACTTTGTCTCCAGGGCGTGCTTTCCGTTTTTACAGCCCGGAGCCTACCCTTCTTCATTCTTTGTTTAGTCTTGAATGGGCACCATTTCCTTCTCCTGTACTTGGTCTCCTTCTCCGCACTCGTCGAATTTAACTCGCTTGATCTCTTCGAAAATCAACTGGTCAAAGATTTTCGCTGTCTATATCACCCTTTGTAGTGGCAAACTGGAATGCAATTAATTTCAATCCTCTTTGATTGCGCGGGTTGCCGGAGCGAAGCGATGGTGCGTCTTGTAGGATAAGAACGATTGATGACAGCAGACATATGATTCGGCCCTGCTGTTCAAGTATTCCTAATAGTACATGAGGACACAAAATAATTCCAAGGTTCACCGCTACACAGTCAATCCTTCCATGTGCGTCTTTAGCTCTGTCATAAACCTCTTCAATTTGCGTTCGAACTCGTGTGCAGAGCCGTCAAGGTCCTTCGAGGGATCGAATAAATCCTTCTCTGTCCCAACATGCTGCTCCACGAATAAGGCGAAATGCAGGCGACCCTTCCTCTGTTGAGCAAACATGTCTGTTTGGGACTCTGTCGCAAATTTCTTCAATTCGCGTTCGAGCGCGGAGCCCGCGGAGCCGCCAAGGACCTTCGAGAAACCGGATAAATCCATTAAATCCATCTCGCTCTGAATGCTCTGAATGACGTCGACGTCCGTCGTTTCACAGGCCGTGTATGGAGTCGGGTCGCACACGAGGCCTGCGCCCGATTTCTCCGCGATGTACCGGTCGTACGAAACGAGGGCGTCCGCGAATCCGTACTGGGAGCCGGCAGTATCGATGATCCACGTCTCATCGTTAGAGCGAACACGGACTTTGAGCACGGTGTGGGTCCCTCCGTTAAAATTGTCGTTGGCGATATTTGTTGCCATGAGGGGTCTAACAATGTATAGATCGAGGTTCTCGAGTGAGGAGGCGACGTCTGCTCGGCACGTTAGCTCTCGTATCGTTTGGTGGATCAGTGACATCGATTACCTGTGAGAAGCTTCCGCGCGAACGGACCCAGAAGGGCACGGGCCAAGGTGCATTGATTATGCGTCAGAGCTGCCTCCCGGTGCGCCACATTCGCGGTGACATCTTCAGGGAAGGGCTTGTGACCGCACTTGTTTCATGGATACCGATACAGGTACAGCACATCGTCATGGACCTCAACCTTTGCAAGGGGAATATCGTAGAAGGCCGCACGATATGTCAGGAGAGTAGCCTTGAGCATCGTGGCTGCCCGGAAGAGCTTTTTTCGCCTGCCTAGAGTGGCACAGCGTGATTTGTGGGCTTGCCAGTCGCTGCGCTGGCATTCGGGACTGCAGTAAACGACGCTGATAGCATCGCCGATTTTGTATTCCGGTGCATCCCTGCATCGGGTGCACTGCAAAGAGGCCGGGATGCGGCATTTCGCACATTGTGCCATGATGATGGAGGAGAAGAGGAGCTGTTACACGTGTCAATCCAAACCCCCCGTCTTATCACCTCTGTGGGCGCCACGGTGAAATGAGGCTCGGGCCGGCTTGGTTTGCTTGCGCGCCTTCGGCGGATCGGCACTCGTCGGCAGAGATGTTATGAAGGCTATTACAGATGTCAGATGCTGATGGTCGATAGCCCGCACATATAGGTCCCCAGGACAATACTAGTTGGAATAATTGGAATTAGCTGTTCCGTAGATAGGCGGGTGCTAGTGGAATCATGTCCGATCTTTTCGGCAACTCAATTTGGTCATAAGAAGGTTTGACAGGTCCACTGTTCCGAGCCCTTTCAGGGGTGATCTCTTCAACCTTGCTTCAACCATTGGCTCAACCTTATTCTGATAAAGGCTGCAGAGGGCTGCAGGCTTTGCAGCCTCAGCCATGGCTTCGTACCTTTGAGCCAGAGCAATATAGTCTTCACGGCTCATCTCGTTGGTTAGCAAGTATTACAGCAGAAGGGGAACTATCCCGTCCAAGGGAACTACTGTATTGTTTTTGTAAAGAAATAAAGTAAGTACGATGTCCTCAGTCGCACCCAGTGAGCGGGACCAACAAACACCTGCGGCACAATTATTGCAAGGGCGGCATAGAAGAATAGGCTACATACGACAGGGAGGGGTGTTGTATGTAGCCTATTCCTAAGGTGAAGTGGGTAGTTAGCATGGCGTGATTCCTTCGATGGATGGCGGGGAGCTCACGGATCACATAATAGACAACATATTTGTGAAAGTATACTTCTTCCAGGTTTTGCCGACGCAAGGGAATTACCGTGAATCGTGTTCGCCTGTCGTCGGATCAGGATAGCCAGGAGCGCATCAGGGATTCCGAAACCCACACCTTTATCCCGTTAGCCACGACCTCTAGCCAAGGCATGAACGGATTGGAGCCGGTGATGCGAGCGTTGTACGGCAAACAGTGCAGTTTTGAACCATTCTTTATGTGAGGGTGAGTTTCTGTGCGTGGACTGTACACGGTCTCCACCTACCCCTTTCTTTACGACCTCGCTGATGAGCCAGGTACAAAAGTTGCCACATCGACGTCCGCGTAGCGAGATTGCTCATCAAGTCCGAAACTAGTGACACGTTCAGAGCATTTTCAGGTGCCAGTCATACGCACCTGGATCTCGTATATGGCTTCTCGCCCATAGGTCGTAGCCTTGGCGCCGTATGCAGGGCTGTTGTGCGTTGAGAACGTCGGATCGAAGTTCGCCGCGATGGGGTTTTGCAGATCGAACTGTTTGGCGAGTCATTAGATAATGTGCAACCATTACCAAAAAATAGCCTGTGTAATATAAGAGCGCGAGATTGTCATACGCCAGAGTGGTGGGTACGGATTAGAATCAAGCCATGGAATCACTAAGCCAAAATCCCTACCCTGACTTTGGGGCACTCGAAGACTTTGACCCATCTCAAAAGTTAGATGTGCTGGTCAGAAGCTTTTAAAAAGACAACGCACGAGGATCGCGCGGCTCCTGTAGGTATTCATTTATCAGAATTGTTTTTTGGACAGGTTTGGCTTACTCACTGAGTGTTTCGTTCGACGTACCATCTGGCGAGTCCCACAAGGTGTCCAGCTCATCTTCGAACGATCTTCGTTCGAAGGCATCGTCCAGCGTGGTCAGGCTCACTAGAAAGGAGTTGGATATATACGCGTGGAAGCTTTGGGAGAGGCTCACAGTCGGAGTAGGGATTGTTGTCTATGACGGATGAGAAACTTTAATGGGTCAGTCCACCCTCGCAATGTCCGAAATTCGCTCACCAGTCCCATCCGCTCCTATGAGGTCGTCGACTGGGCAGTTCACAAATCCCGGAAGGAACGGCACCAAGCCCCGCCTCTCGAGCCCATCAACAGACCGAGGCAGGATTTTTGGGATTGGGTAGCGTTCTTCTGCTCCAGGTACGCGGGGCCAAACGATGGGGGTTGTATGTCGGGGATTGAACTGCCAAACATCTCAATTTGTCGTACGCTCCGATCGTTTATCGTGACTTCCGAGACGGACGTGAAGCACTATTTATTGAGATATTAATATCTATGGCAACAGGGACTGGACAGCTTCGTAATTCCGCGCCGGAACTTCGGCAAGCGTGATTGGCGGTGGGACTTGACCCTTTCGGATGCTAGGACCCCGGAGACGGCCTCAGAGGCTCAGCCGTGGGTGAAGTACCAGTTGGCCAGGAGAGGGTATCCGGTAGAGACAGTGACGACGTTTGCGGTACGGTTGTAAATTGAGATGGAATGCAATGCTAGCCGAGGTCGACCCAGTACTAGAGGTAAATTACAGTGATAATCAAGGGGGTTCGGGCCGGTGAAGCCGGGATAGGGGGGAAGTAGGTAGGTACGGCCGTCAGGCCGAAAAAAAAAAAAAAGACCTCTCAGTAAACGGGTCCAAGATCGTTCCAAACGACTTAATAATGCTCCTATATGCCTCATCTGATGTATTCCGTGTGTTTCGAATGCCAAGACATACACGGTGAGGCTCTAGATGGCCTTTTGGTACAAGAGGTTCAACAAACTATGAGATCACTCGGGCGATGCCGCATCAAATGATCATTCCCAGCGAAAACGCGGTATCGGGTGGCCTCGACAGCTGCTCTTATATTTTCTCGGTTTTTTCGTTATCATCTAGTGGTCCATCTAATTGTGGGCTGCCACCACCATTGCTCCCATTTCTCATCCATGTCGCAGCGCCGCATCAAACGGGTTTGCAGGCAAAACACCATTTACAATATTCATTCTTGGGCTCCTTCATCACTCACTTCCTATCTGCAAGTCTGGCCTGTTGAAACAATTGAATTATCAGCTGACTGGTTTCTGGTGGCTGCTATGAATACAATGACCCAAATATCTACGACGCTCTCTCGATCAATTTTTTTGGCGGGCTACGGCTGTACCCGAGCGGAGTTACCCGATTGGGATGACCACGTGATAGATAGGTACACTGAGGCCATGTTTTTGAAAAAATACGGCCTAGGTGGACTTTTTCACGGATCCGAAACCCCTTGGTGATAATGATGAACTCTTATGTATTCCGTCATTCAGCTATGTACGCAAGAGAGATGACCGAGATGACAGGTGGCTGTGACGATCCTGTTTGGCGAAGACATTCATCTTCGATTCGCAACGTTGGTAGTGACGTGGTACGCACAATCCATAGGGTCTATTCATTTCTACCTCAAGGAAAATCCCCGCTCTTATCATTAGCAACGTAATTTTATTTGAGACAAAAACTTTGCGCCATCCGCTCGATCGCCTTCAACGCGCCTTGTGCACACTTCGGAGGAAATTAGGACGACCCGCAACCGACACAACAGATGAAATAACACACATTTTATCCTGAAAAGACATAGCCCAACCTTTCCCTCTCCGCGTCAAGATCTCGACCTTGAATCTTCATGGAACTCGCAATACTCCCTGCTTCGACTACCCGGTCTAGTATTTCCCACCGGACATTGCCTTCGTCGGCATCCAATGGTAAATGCAACCGAATATCCAAATGTAACCGTGAAATATACTTTGAAGGCTGAAAAATGGACGATAACGAGAGCCCGAGGTCCTGCATCATCACTTCAAGTTCGTCCCCGGTATTCACCCATACTTCAATTTCCAGGTGAACGGACGGAAATATTAAGAGTCCCTGTAATCTTGGAAATGACCCAGTTTCCTCGTCTGGGCAACATTTTCAACACAAGAAAATTACGGGGGAAGAATTGTGACTCACATGATTCGGAATTAATGACAAGGCAAATATTTCCACGGACAGACCCAACTTATTATCAAGGATGTAAGTGAGGTACTGTTGGTCGTCTGACTCGATTTCAACTGTCTTTAGAGCCATCGGAACTGCTGCAGCCCATCGAAGTAGATCAAGCATCAACCGACAATGACGAAGCTCAAGGAGATCAATTGATATGAGGACGGGCTGCGTAATGGGTAGAGGTGCCGATCCCGAGGCCTCGAGATAGCAAGAATGCAAGGTTAAAACCTTGAGATGTGTCATTGTAAAAATGCTGATGAGAGAGCTAATATCCGTAAATTTCCAGTTTAGGAGCACGAGATTCGTTATTCGGTTTGAACCTAATATATGTGAGCAGTGGTATGTACATACTGAGATGGGGTGCTCACGGTTAGCATTCTGCAACCACGAGATCAATGCCGGCGGGCACAAGTATGAATGTGGTCCGAAACCCGGTGCGACGGAGAAATATATGCTCGTAACAATTCCACGTTGTCGCGTAGCCGTCTATTGTACGGGACAACAGATAGATCCAGCCCTTCAAGGCAAGACAAGCTCTTGGTAATTTCCGGCAGCACAGCGAGATCCCTTGTTTCGGTACCGACATCCAAGGAATCGACGCGCAAAGTCAGGAATTTGATGTATGCCCCGATGTGTGGACTCCCAACAATCAAGGCCAAGAGTTTTTCGAAGTGTCTAGAGTCAGTGAATAAACTGACTGGAACTGTTCTTTCTGCGCCTGAGGGGTCCAGCTCTTCGCGACTAATGAACAAGTCCGCAAATTGACATCACTGGTCTCCGAGTCCTCAACCAAGTGATGAATTGTGTTATCAATTAATTCCTGTGGAAACTGGCGCATCGCTATGAAAGCTAAGGGTGGAATTTTGAAGTTATAGGCTGTGAAGGGAATACTAACACACACCTCAATTCTCGACCGGAACGTGACAACTCAAGACAGATTGTAAAGACACAAGAACATACAACAAATCAAAACATAGAGTTTCGTATTCGCCACATTCCCATTCTTCCCTCCATGTCTAGACAGCGCAAGCGTAAAGCTCCAGAGTCAACTCCTGGGACTTTTGCAACCCAGGATTCAAGCTCAACCACTTCGGACTCGGAGAAACGACCTGCCAAGAGATCGAACCAGTACCTCCCTTGCCGTTGGTCACCATGCTCCTTCAAGTTAGCATATCTCACTGATTAATCACTGTCCTGCAGCTGCCGAGGAGGACTTGATACCTCTAGTTGAATATTACTGGCATCTGGGCTTCAACGACCCGAACATAGCTACCCATTCCCTTGACCACTTCGACCGTAGCAAATTTGGCTTAAGGTACCAGCTCATTATATCTCTTTCATGTTCAATAATGTTCTAAATTGAGCCAGTGCAAAAACAGTTCAATGACTTCGTACCAAGCTCGGGTTGCAAGGTGTCCGGCAAAGAGGCGCCACATTTGAGAGCATCACTCCCTTCTACATGGAAATACGTGAACGGTTCCCGAACATGGGTGCGCAAGCCATGGTCGCCACTCTGCGCCAAGAATATTCCATTAAAGTTGCGGAGTAAGATTCCTGTCTCATCAAGTCATTTCAGCGGCTGATCTACCTCCTCAACGATTTTCTCAAGGATGTAGAGCCTGATGCTGTCAGACAACGGCGTGTATTCAAATTTAAGCGAAAACGATTCTGGTCGGCCGGCGTGATCACCTGTTAATTCCATATACCAGTACCAATTAGAAGGGGCATGGCGGTGCGTGTGCCCCCTCCAATTAGAGGCAGATTCAGTGGATCCCCACATGCTGCAGTTTATACTGCGGATATGCCGCACATATGCTGCAGAAACACTGCAGCATATGGGACTTGAAGTAATATTTAGTGCGTGTATTATGTAACCTTGGGGCGCGTGGCCCGACGGCGCGCCTCCCGCCGTCCCAAAAAGGAAATCAGCCAAAAAAAATTGTAATAAAATGAAGTAAGATAATATACATGAATCTATCAAGAAGTGAGGGTGTTGTGCACATTTTACGCTATGTACCGTTGACCAGGAGGCCCCCCGCGCTTCCCTACAACTACATTCTGCCGACGGGAGGCGGCGGCGGACTCGGCGTCAGCGCTGCTGGCAGCGGTGGCGGCGGGATCGGTGTTGGGGGTGCTTGTGCATGCCGCAGGACTGCTGGCAGTGGGCGCGCCGGCGACAGGTGCGCTGGCGGTGCTCGTGAGGGGGCCGTTGGGGTTGCCGGCGGTGGGCACAGCGACACGAGGCTTGGGCTTTGGCTTTGGCCTCGGAGGGGCAGGTGGCGCACTCGTCTTTGAGGATGCTTTCGTACGGGGCGCATCGTCGCTCTTGCGTTTCTTCTTTCGCCCTCCACCCACCTCGTCCTCGTCACCGTCGCCGCGATCCGACCTCTTCCGCCGTGGGTGCGAATTCTTGTCTTCACCCGCCCCGGCGTGCTTCTTGCGAGTCGGCCGCTCGTTGGCATTGTCGTTGTCCACCCGCTCGTCCCTCTTGTGTTTTGTGGTCTTGGCAGGACCGCGCTTGCCGTCCAGCCGGTATGGTAACACTTTTGCAAAAAACCATGACAAGAAGTGTCACACATTTTGCAAAACGCAGCGGTAACCTTATATGGTAATTCGTACCTAAAAAAAATGCGCAAAACAAGATTTGAACGGCTGACCTCCGAACAACAATATTATCCGGCATCATTACCATTACACCAAGGAGGTTATAGATGTCTAGGTTGCTTACCCAGTTAGGTCAAGCCTAGGCTTGACCTAACTGGGACTGCTCATACCCAGACCTAGGGCAGGCAAGCTGCCCTAGGTCTTTGAAAATTGTTTTGCACAGTTTATTCAGTGTTTTGATGGGGTAAAAAACCCTAACCAACCCTAACCAACCCTAACCAAGCTAACCAACCCAAACCCCTAACCAAAGAACTCCAATATACCTGGGGCTAACCTCTAACTCTAACCTTCTAACCCTAACCCTAACCACCCTAACCATAACCTGGCCCTATGCGGGCCCTACAGGGGTGGTGCAAGGCTTATTCTGTATTTTCCACCCCTATATGGCCTCTCCAAACTCATTGAGCAATATAGCTATGATAGTGTAGTGGTTAATGCATGGATCTAATTATGGCCATCATGCAAAGGTTTTTGGTTCGAATCCCACTGGTGACTTTCCTTTTACCTTTCCTTATTTGGATGTCCGGTGGCTGTACGCTCACTAGCCAGCGCTTTTGCAAAAGATGTGACAGTCATAACCAGCCTTTTTGCAAAACACCTACTTGGTCTAGTGTGCCGTCGGCATTGGTCTTGCGAGCCCGCCTCGCGAGGCTGAGAAGCCTCTGGCGCTTCTCCTGCACCGACATGTCCGCGATGGCCTTGCGGGGGCGCAACTCATCCTCCTCCTGTTCATCGTCGTAGTCTGATCCCCGCTCGCGCGCCGCTCTCTTCGGCCTCGATCGGGCCTTGCGGGGGCGCGACTCATCCTCCTCCTGGTCATCGTCGCCGTCCGATCCCCGCTTGCGCGCCGCTCTCTTCAGCCTCGATCAGGCCTTGCGGGGGCACGACTCATCCTCCTCTTCTTCATCGTCGTCGTCCGAACCCCGCTCGCACGCCGCCCTCTTCGGCCTCGACTGCAAACCATGGCCCGATGCCCTCGGCGCCGCCTTCTCCTTCACCTTGCACACCTTCTCATGCGCCTCGCCATTCTTCACCATCTCCTTAAACTGGGCGAGGAGGTGCGATTTCTCCCCCGCGGTGAGCACTTTCCACTTGCAAGTGCCGCACTTTAGTGCGTCGCAGAGGATGCGGAGGGGCCCGATGGCGGACTGCTTTGACATGCACTTGAAATCAACCCCCTCGGGCCACCCGACGAGCCCGACGTTCTTGCCTTCAACGATCGCCTTGATGTAATTTTCGTAGTTCATGGCGACCTTTGTCTTCCCTAGAATCGCTTCTAAAATAAACAAGATAATCAGTATCGTCCAGCAACGCGTAAGTGAGGGACTTACGAAGACCTGCTTTGATGATTGACGTGCACTCCTGCTGCATGGCTATCAGTGTATCGCTGCCAGTCTCCCCTGAGAACGTATCAGCCATATATCGCTGGCAAATTAACCAGACACTTGCGTACCTCGCTTGCGGTTCACCGCCCACAACTCAAACAATGTGCTTATATCCGTGGGGTCCTTCTTCCGTGGATAAAATCCAACGCGCCCCACGACTGAATCGTCACGGGGACCGACGTGTCGTGGATGTGGCCGTGGGTGAACATTGCAAACCCGATCATCCCCGCGCGCTCTGCGAGACCCGTAATCTGCGACTGTGGTCAGGATGAAGCACTGGCCCAGATCCATATAAGACGTACCTCCAGCATCAACCGCTCAACCGTGCACTTCGCATCCGCACTGGCGGCGAGATTGTTGGCTCGCTTCCCGTGGTACTTGCGCTTGCGTTTCGCCACCAAATCAGCCATCATCTCCTCCTCCTCCTCCGGCGTGAATCCGTCCAGCATCGACGCGTCGGCCACGACCATGCGCTTCACCTCAGGGATCTTGTACCTTTCACCCAAGCTGCGGTCTTGACAATAACACAGGAGAATTAAGCAGAGAAAAGGAAACCGAAGATGAGTACACATACCTTCATTCAAGTCGCGCATAATGCGCGAGATCTTGGCGTTGTAAAGGCTGGCTTTGCGCTGCGTCTTTGAAGGCGGAGGATGAGAGCATCCGGCGGCGCACTTCCTTCACCTTCATCCCATGCTTTGCAGACAACGCCTGCGCGCACTCCTTGCGCTCGACCTCCAACTCGTCGAGGTCCGCCGCAAGGTTCTGCATTTTTTTTGCGGTGTCCCCCTGACACTTCTGTGCAGTTGCGCGCACATTGACACCAGGCTCGATGCGCCGGTGCTTCTGCATGGGGATGACGGGTGCGCGATGGTTGCGACTCCTATGTGTTGTTGTCCCGAGGCCTGCCAGCTGTTCGTCCTCGTCCTCCCAGGCCGCGTCTCCATCGTCCAGTTCGAAATCGACGACGCGGCGGGTCTTTTCCGCGGTGTGCTCAGGCGGCTCAGCGGGATCTCGGGGCGGGTCTGAAGATAGTCGCCTGGGGCTTGGTTCGGAGGGATGAGGGGAATTTGGTGCGTCGGCCATCGAGACGTCAAGGAAGGCTGCAGGATGAGGAGCCCAGATTTTTCTTGTTTGCAGCTTGTTTGTTCCCCAGAGCACGTGTCGATGAGTTGGACAAACAAGTCGAAGTGGAAAAGGGGAGGAATACATAGTAGATTTGGCGACAGGTAAAAAGAGCGGGCACACAGATGAGGAGCGGAAGAAAAGAGGCCACTACGGCAGGTACGGCAGCTACGGCAGCCCCGCGGGAAATGTCTCAGCAGAAAACATAGAAGATTCAAGATGTCATGATCAACAGAACATGCCATAACAGCTAAACATCGGACCACCCACATACCCTGATTGTACAGGGGTTGTGGGTGTCACCTTTAGCTATAAAAATGCTCGAAGAGATAATCACAACTCTGTACCATCGGGTATTTTGGTTCAACTCCCCTTGTGGGCTTTTTTTTGCCCTTTTCTGCACTTATGATGAATATTTTCATTCAATTCACGCCAAGTCATCGCGGGACGGAAATTTCATCAAATTTAATTTCGTGCTGCCAGAAACCATTGTTGTACTGCAAACTGAACACCAGCTACAACACGAAGACCAGATACAAGTCGTCAAATAAAAAACAGCTTCAAAATATCAAATCAAATCACAAAAAAACGCCTCCAAACGGGCGCCGCGGCCTTACTCGCCCATTTTGCCTGCCTTGCCCGCGCAGTAAGTACCCTACCAAATCCTCGCAATCCACCACCTGCACTGTGTCCTCCAACCCCATCTCCTTCACGGCTTTCTCTCTGGGAAATTGTGTCAAAATAAGGGAGCCGGAAAATAAATGAATCTCACGCGTCTTTGTAGATTTTGCGCGTCGAGCTGTTGTACAGAAGGCGCGCGGAGGATGACTCGGACGCGCTCGATCCGCCCGTGGAGCTTCCACCGCCGAAATGGTGAAGCGTGGGACGAGCAGTGGACTTGGCGCGGGATGCAGAAGCGGCGGCATTGGGAGGAAGTGAGGTGTGAGAAGTGAGGTGTGAGCAGGAGCGGCGCCGGCGCTCGATGCGACGGTCCTGGGAGCGTGACGGCCTTGGTGTGTGACAACCGACGACGCGGTCGAGATCAAGGACACCGAGCTCACGCTGGGTGAAATTGCCGGCGGAGGCGTTGGGGACGGCCCGGGGGAGCGCGCAGGCGACGCTGACGGCGAGGACGCAATGGATGCCGAGGTGCGTCCCCTCGCCCGAGTGAATGGCGAGTCGTCCATGAACAGAGGGAGCATCACCTGCTTCACCTCCTGTTTCACCGACACACCCTCTCGCTTGACGGAAACGGGCGGTTTTGTTGAGATGGGGCGTTTGGAGGGTGTGGAGGGATTGGCAGGTGTTGATGGTTTCGCAGATGCGGTACGCGACACTGGCTTGACAGAGACGACGCGGGTGGCTGTAGGCTTGAGCTTGACGGAGGCGGAGCGAGGGGGCGCAGGGTGCGGTGTAGGTGCAAGGTTGTCGATGCTGCTGTCCTCGCTTCCGTCATCCTCCTCGCTGTCCGGGACGTCGAAGTCGTCGTGGGTATGCCGCTTGCGGTAATACACGCCCCACCGGCGCCTAGCTAGCTCCTTCGTGAAGAATATAAGGACGTCGTCTGGGTCGCAGTGCTGGTCGGCGTCGGTTCTAGTTCAATCAGCATATGTGGGCCAATGATGAGCTTGAGTGCAGACTTTTTGGTGAAGAGCCCCCACCCAGGACCAAAAACCAAAATTTCCGCGTGTTGCGGTCGTGTTCGTCGTCGTCTACGAAGTTGGTGGCGTGCGGGAAAAAAGGCACGTCGCAAGGCATCGCGCCAGATCCAGAGCCGTGAGTGAGTGAATGGTGAAGGTCAATTAGAGGCAAGTTTAGTTAGGCGCACGTGTTCTAAATCGGACTGATCTCCCAGGTATTGCCACCCGCCAAAGTCTCCTAAAGTCGGCGCCTCTCACGTTCTGACATTGACGCGTACGGCAAGCTATATTTTCACAACAAAACTAAGTACGCGACCACTCTTTTTTGGCGCTACCGTATCTACTCGAGTTTCTCCCTCTCTGTTTTCATGCTCTCCCTCGCTTGCTTTGTCGGATTCTTCTGTTTTTTCATCTTCACGGCTTTATTGGCTTCGTCCCACATGAAGCGCAGGCCTGGTAGATGCTTCTGCTCGCATAGATCGTACTGAGGGAGGTAGTATTCAAACAAAGCATCTACGCCAAACTCGGCCTTGAATTTCCTGGGCGTGGTGAGCTCTTTTCTGGACAAAATAAAAACAAAATCCACCTTCTGCGGAGCCTGTTTGCAGTGTCAGTTGGCAGTGATATCAGCTGGATTAATTAATCCTGACTTAGATCCTCCAAGAGGCAGTAATTAATCTTGTGCTGTATTATTCAAGACGCTATTCTAGATTAATCTACACTACAAGCTTGGATTATTTTCTACTACGGATATAATCTCATATGTATGGTAGGATTATTTTGTGTTAACTACGGATATAATCTCATATGTATGGTAGGATTATTTTGTGTTGGACAAAGTAATCTTATCTACAGGAAACGATGAAACGAAGCGCCAATTCTGAGCCGGTGATGGGCGAGGATTAATCCTGAGCCAGGGAGTAGAGATTAATACACGAGTGTGAACGCGCAAGATTAAATCTATGTCGCAGACGATTAATCCGAGTAGCTCAACATTTGGATTAAACCACTCACCAGCATTGCAAGGTTTTGATCCTCAACGGATTAATCTGCACGAAGATTAATCAGATTAATCACAAAATAATCCATCAGACGTACATAGTTGCCTTTTAAAGTAACTGAATTGCCTTTTAAAGTAACTGAGGTACCTTTTCATTCGACCACCACCAGATAGTCCTCCTGTACATGTCCCATTTCATTATCAGCTGCACCACCTGCAGCAGTAGAGGCCTACCTTATAGTCAGGCTCCTCCCGTGAGTCCCGTTCTCGTTCCTCTTCATCTTCCTTTGCCTTGTTTGCCTCGGCGATTGCGTCCTGGGCAATGAGCTGCGGTAGCTTCACCCACTCGGCTTCGGACTGGTGGGCAAGGTCCTCGTAGATTGCCGCCTGCCTGTACGCGTACGCCCGCCATCCTTGGTCATCGTGATAATCTACGGGTCCGCCGGTCAATGGCGCGGCTGATGTGCAATGAAAAGGAGATGTACCTCCGCGTTTCTCCATCCCAGCCATCTTCGTCCATATCTCGCTCGTCTGCGTAAACCACCATTTTGCGCGCTTGAACTCCTCCTCGAGAATCTCGATTTCCTCCTTGGCACGTTTCATCAACGCCCGCTCTCGGAACCATTGCACTCTGTCCACTGTCTTCCAGTCAGCGCGCACCACAAACATGGTCGGGTGGATCAACTTACTCTCTTTCTCCCATGCTACTACTCCCTTGTCGTCGAGGCCAGACGGCCGCTGCGCGGACCAGAACCAGGGCTCACGGTCCTTTGACCGTGTCGACTTCAGTGCCTTGGACCCCTTCCCCCACTGTTCCTTCCGCCCCAGCGGCTGCAGCGTGGGATCATCCTTGGGCAATCCTAGCGCCCTCAGGCCACGCCACAGTCGTCGGTATGTATCGCCCGCCTGTTGGACGTTATTGGCCAGGGACTTGAGGAAGTTCCCTGCCCGCGTCGTCGCACCCGTACCGTAGATATCGGTCATCTTCATCCCTGTATTGAAGTTGTTGGTGCGGATGGCGGTACGCAACTCGCCGAGCGCGTCATGAGCCTGCCCCTCGCGCAGCGCGTATTCTACTGCGGCGAGCTCCGTGAGTTTGAGCCGCTCGCGATCGGCTGCACAGAAATCGGAAGGCAGGCAGAGCCGCATCTTCTGCGGCTCGTCGGAATCCATCGGCGGCATGTACTTGTGCAGCTCCGGCACACGGTCAAGCTGCAATTTCCGCAAAGCCTGAATATCGGAGTCCAGCTGTTGCTTCGCGGCTAGCTTCGCCTCTGGCGCTGTGTTGGGCGAGGCGTTCATGCGCTTGAGACGCTCCCTGCTCAATTCGGTCAGTTTAGAAATCGAAATCCGCGACAGGAGTCAGACACCCACCTGTGCCTTTCGGCCATTAAGGCAGCACTTATTAAACCGACATCTCCCGTTTTGTGCCGTTCCGCCTCTGCGGCCGCTGCGGCCGCTTCCTTAGCCAACAGCTTCGTAAACGCAGCGGCATGGGTAGGAGGACCTAGCTATCGGTCAGCCCGCGAGGTCTCAGACAGACGATGCCCCGTACCAGACTTCATGTTCACCTGGAAAACACTATGCCACACGCCTTTGTTGTCGCGTCGCGGATTTTCATCCTTTTTTTCCCACTCCAGAACGGCTTCTTTGTGTTGTTCACGCTGGAACTTGTCGATTTCGCTAAAGGAGGCAGTCCTGGCTCGCTCTTCAGATTTTGCCACCCTGTAGAGCCGTGATAGGGCGCTGGCTAGAGGATATTCAATGTCAGTCCTGTCTCAGGGGCGGCGCACGAGTAATGAGGATACATACGGAGCTTGATCGTCTTCTTTCCAGTTCCAGTGGTCGGACGTCCCGTCGATAACGTCGTGCCGGTGCCCTGCGTTCATCTCCCGCGTGCTCCCGGCGGTCAGATTCTGTTCCGCCCAGCCGGTCTCTATCATCTCCATCGTCACCATCCCGACGTAAAGCAGCCAGTTCAGGTTGTGGATGATCTGGCAAAGCTCTTTGTGCGATAGGACGTGCAGCTTGTTGATGGCGCCGACGACCTTCTCGAAAACTGCCACCATGGACGGGAACCACCTCGTGATCCGCTCCATGAGGCGAACACCATATTGGCACCAGATGTCGTATCCGAATCGGATCCAGCGGAGCAGTTGCATGTCGGAGAGCGCGTAACAAAGCGCGTAGTCGGTATAAGCGTACCTAAGGTGGCGTCAATGAACCAAAATCGGGAACTAGGCTTCCGAAGTACCCTTCTCCAAGATCGAGGTCGACTATGCTCTGAGGCATATAAAACCCGTGGCGAGCGCACTGAATTGCGGCTACACCCGTGACAACAGCGTTCTTGAATTTGGATATTCTCTGCATGCGAGCAGCGTTCAAGTGGTCACATTCTGCAAGCTTTTGCCGTTAAGTTAGATATCTCGTTGAGTACATCGAAAATAGCGATCTCACCTCCTCCGGCTTTTCCTTTTTGATCAGTTTCACATACGCCTTGAAGTCCTCATTCGGGGGGATATATGCTCTGCTGTTATTGAGGGCGAAATCATCTGGATCGTCTACTTTGTTTGATCTCTGCATCTTGAAGTTGGCGTCTCCCGAGTAAAAACCCGTCATTTTGTGCCTGCAATTTCGAATGAATGATGAACGCAGCTCATCCCACCGGCGCACGTGCTGTGCGCCGTCCGAAATGGCGCTCTGAAGTGCGCGACGACATTCAGGCGCTTTACGAGCGGCGTGCTGGCCAGCGGGATATCGCCCACGCCAAACTGCGAGACGTCCTGAACTCGACGACTCCCACCGACGCGGCCGCACGGCAACAGAACATCGACAAGCTTACCCTGGCATGGGAACAAACTTGCGCCAAGGCTCAAGAAGCTCTGGATCTCCGTGTGCAACTATCCACGACATCGCTGGCAGACTTTGCTATGCCACCAGCTTCCCCTCCCCCTTCCCCTCGTGCGTCTTTTTTATATCCTTTTTTTTTCGGTCTGACTGACTCTTGCTTAGCCCGCATTCATATTCCTACCCGCCGTATCCACGCGCCCAAGATCCCATGCCACTTGGCGTCCCGCAAGTGGAGTTGAATGAAATAAATGGAACTCGTCTGTAGTGTCTCGTTTATATATGCTCTTTAAATATATTGTCTGTTTTATTTGTTAAGCCGAACGAAAGGCGGTGTGGTAAAAGATTCTGGCAGCGGACACGGCAAAGACGCGCACTTTCATGGACACGTGACCGTTCTTGATGGACCACGGCAATTGACGGAGTCACAAGTGACCATCATCATTACTTACTTACATCCAGTATCTGGACCAACGAGTTGCCTCTGGGGCACTCGTTTCTTGGATCGAGCTGCCTTTGTGGCACTATCGGCAATCTCACCTGCCTGATTCTCTTGAACTAGGTCTCTCTCTCTCCCAACTCAGCCGCCGTCAAGTCTTAGGCGTAGCACTCTATATTTGACCTATTTCGCTGTAGGCGCTAATTTCCAACTGGGCGGACGCTCCCCAGGGTTTGTAAACGGCATTTGACTCGAATTCAGAAAAAACACTAATACTCTTCGTACATCGCGTAGCGTACAGGAACCTCTCCAATTCTGCGCATCCAAAACTCGATGACCTGGGCGATGAACTCCAATCCGGCGCAACCCTCGGAGAAGTGTTCGCGATGACGAACTTGGCAGCCTCTGCACGGGTAGGGAATGCGCTTGGCCCCAACATATGCCAACGTCAGATGCGTTAGTCGCTCTACTTCGTTAAGTAAATAACAACCAATTCCCTCAGAGACTTACCGATCAATTTGGCGTGGCCCGTGGGGTAGTAATAACACCACAAGATGGTCTCGCCGTCGCACTTCTTATACGCCGCGCGGCGTATGCCGATGTCGCGCGCCTCGCCGATCTTAGCGTCAAGGTAATCCAGGAACTCGTTGACCGGGACGGTGGGTTGTCGCTCGAGTTCTTCCCAGTTGTTTCTAAGCTGCATATAGACAACACCGGCCTTTTCGAGATACGGCCGGATGTTGATGAGCGCGTCGCACGCGTCAGGCGGATCCATACGTCGGCTGTTATGGATAAACCAAGCGGTAGAAGTAGGACACAAAATCAAGACTTACATTGTAGAGAGTACATGTACTCGTTCGGCCTCAGACATGTCTGCAATCGAATCGGCTTTGAAGTACTGCATCTGACGAAAGAAAGAGTGAGTTGGCGTAGGATGGGGGAACTAATGACGAGGGACCTGTGCGATGGGAGCAGAAGGCAGGTCTCTGGGTTAAACACAGAAATCGGTTAATGGAGAACGAATTCGAAGAAGAAAAGTGGTAAATGCGACTCAACGTGTCGACTGAAAACCGAATATTACGGTGTGGACAAATTTTGGGTGTGAATACTGCGCTACCCTGGGCTGGGATATCAAGCGTAAGATCCCGCCGTGACGATTGGAAGTCTCGAAGACAACAGTTGTGGGTCTGAACTCAGTATATAAAAATTATACAACTTACCTTGAAATGCACAGGCCAAAGTCGGTTTTGTAGGGGCGACTATTTGGACGGCGACATAAGGTATTTGGCCAGGATGCGGGAACTACCGACGAGGGACCTGTGCGATGGCAGCAGAAGGCAGGTCTCTGGTATTGGGTTAAACACAGAAATCGGTTAATAGAGAACGAATTCGACGAAAGAAAAGTGGTAAATGCGACTCAACGTGTAGACTGAAAACCGAATATTACGGTGTGGACAAGTTTTGGGTGTGAATACTGCGCTACCTGGGCTGGGATATCAAGCGTAAGATCCCGCCGTGACGATCGGAAGTCTCGAAGACAATAGTTGGTGGGTCTGAACTCAGTATATGAAAATTATACAACTTACCGTGAAATGGACAGGCCAAAGTCCGTTTTGTAGCGGCGCCTATTTGGACGGGACGGAGACAAGAGGTATGTGGTCTGGTCGCTGGATTGCTGACGATCAAATCGGTAGAACTGGAGGTCAATTTGGGCTTGAGCGTCTAAAAAGTTTGGTTTAAGCAGTAAATTTATCCTCGTGTGTTCTTACCTCAAAAGCGGAAGACGAAACTGTACCGGCCCCGGTCATCGGTTTTTCAACCGATTGAACATTGGACCATCATTTATCTCTTCTACTGAAACATAGACTGTGCAGCGGAATTTTTCCTCCGCCCGCCGAAATCCAGGACGTATACGACGAACTTATCAATAGCTAAAATTGCTGGGTCTTGAGTAGCTGAATCTAATCTACACACTCCGAATCGCTTTGATCTCTGGAATCTCATGGCTGTCTCTCGAGTCGAGAGCCTACGTCTCAGTATGAAGTGAGTTTTGATTCCTGTTTTCGATCTATAGAGTCCTTTACTTTTCTTCGTTCAATCTCTTCCTCAATCTTTACATCTTTACTTCGTTACCGCCCGTGTTCGTTACTGAACGCGCGAAAACGCGCTTTAAAACAGCCCACGTGACCGTCCTCGCGGGTAGAAGCGTCACCGTGACAAAGTCGTCGCTTGCACCTCCCACATCCAGCGCGCCTGAGTTGCCTCTGTGGCACTCTTCTTCCGGAGTTGTCTTTGTGACACTCCCTGTAGTAATTCTCGCAACGCCGACCTCACTTTGTTCGTTCTTTTTTATAAAAAAACCACGCTTTGGTCGACTCAATTTCGGGCTTCAGACTCCACACTCCGGGGCCCGCGCATACCCCGTTCATCTACCAACGAGCGAGTTGACTCGTACTCTATATATTGTGGAGAGCGCGCTGATATGGGCACGGTAATGGACGAGTTGCCTGCGTGGCACTCGTTTTGATGATCGTGCGCCTTAGCCATCCGGCGCCCGACCTGCATGCCCCGCGCCTCGTTAGCTTAGCCGCGAATACACGCACAAAGGCCAGACCTTGATTTTCGGTGCACGCGACAACTAACCCCCTAATGGAAACTTTAGGCGAATTCAAAGCGGGATTGGAGGCGGTGGCATTCGTTGATTGTCCATTGTGCAAGTAAGTTCACTCTTCTCTCTGCTCCACCACCATCTCATAGTTCCCTGCCCCCATAAGCCCAACGTTCTCCATGGCTTCGTCGGACGACGCGTCTCCCGCCGCTGGCAGCATCATCTACAAAAAAATGACGAAGGCCCAGCTTAAAGCCAACAATTTCGCCAAGGACCCAATCTACAAATTCATCATCGACACCCTACTCCCCATGTATCGCGATAAGGCGTCGGACACCAGTTACACGGCCGGGCTGTCGACCTACGCGAAGACCGATCTATTCGATATCATCGCCGAGAAAATGAAGCTGACTGAGAAGGGGTATAATCTGGGGAAGTTTAAAGAGGTACTGTGTTGCGTTAAATTCATGCCACCACCAATGGATGTTAACGTCAGTACTTAGACACTCTATATCACGCTCAAGAACAATCATACGCAATTACCGAAAAAGAAAAACGCTACGATGCCACCGCCGACCGAGAAGCCCAGCAAGGGCACGAAACCGACTGCACGCTCTGCGTTCGACGAGTTCCGCGACCGCCACAAGGAGGCGATCAATGCAGCAGTCCAGAAGCAGCTGGACGGAGTGGAACGCACGAGCAACCGCGACGGCAAGTACCTGTCGGCGTTCACCAGCACGCTCAACGAACGGTGGGCGAACACCTCCACTCAAGAGAAGGAGGAAATGCAGGCGATTGCGGAGAGGAAGAACGGCCTTGTCGAAGCTGGACCAACCGTAGACGACATAACGAGGTACGTGTCCTTTGTTTCGGTAGACTTAAGGCTGACGTCGATGGCAGAAACCAAGAGACCGCCGCCACCGACCTATTCCAACTACTCAAAGGTCGAATTGGTCACGACTGGGGTCAAATCGGAGACGCCGTCTTCTTCGTCCGAGGCGCGTATGCCGCCAAGGACGGAAGTATCTCAAGATTTTAGTAAGTACCGTCTGCCTTCCTGAGCCTGTTAATTGCTGACTGCATGTCGTATTAGCTTTTCCGCCGGACGGACGAACGACATGGAACCATTCGAGCAGTCGGAGGATGAGAAACTCGCATTCGCCAAGTGGGCGACCAAGACACTGAAGCGTAAGTGCCACCTAGCTCAGGCATCGTAAAAAATGCTAACAGTATCTCAGCCCCGGCGAAGTCGCCCACATTCCCCGATGTAGACGTCCTCGCAACCCCGCCCGACGAGCTGCGCGAGATATTGAGAGGGCTGGCAGGATTTGATCAAGGTGTGTTCGGATGAATGATGCACGAGTTTTCATAGACTCAAGACTCAGATACAGGAGGGATGCCACGCCCAGTCGGTCTGCGGGTTGAGGGGGTTTTCGAGGTGGAGCTCGAACTCGCGAGCGACGAGCAGGTGTGTTTTTCTTCAGGGCTGGGCTGGGACAATCCTAACATCCTGCAGGTGCGCCGCTATTGTCAGCATTTCCAGCAAGTCCAGAAGGACGGTGGCAAAGGCAAACTCACCAAGAACAAGACCAAGGAGGTCGCGGCGCCACCCGTGCCTCCCGCGGGGGACGCCGTGCAGACCAGTACCCCCGCCGCCCCGTCCAGACCAGTACCCCGCCGCCGGTGGAGACCGGTACCCTGCCGCCCGTCCAGACCAGTACCCCGCCACCCGTCCAGACCAGTACCCCCGCTACCCGTGCCTCCCACGGGGAACGCCGTGCAGACCAATACCCCGCCGCCGGTCCAAACCAGTACCCCGCCGCCCGTGCCTCCCGCGGGGAACACCGTGCAGACCAGTACCCTGCCGCCCGTCCAGACCAGTACCCCGCCGCCGGTGGAGACCAGTACCCCCCGCCGGTCCAGACAGTATCCCGCCGCCAGTGGAGACCAGTACCCCCCACCCGTCCAGAGCAGTACGCCGCCGCCCGTGCGGCTCGCAGATGGGGAAGATGGCGAAGACGGCGAGGGCGAGGGGAAAGGGGAGGGTACTGCCCGCACGCCGCCGCCCGTGCCGCCCGCGGATGGTGAATATGGTGGAGACGGCGTAGACGAGGGGAAAGGCGAGGGCGCTGAGGATGCGGGGGGCGAAGGGGAAGGCAGTGGTGGAAAGAAGAAAAAGGCCGCGAAGAAGAGGACGAAGAAGGGAGCGGCTAAACGAGGTGCGCCGGTCAACGACCAAGACACCAGCGAGCTGCCAGCCAAACGGCGTCGGAAGGAGCCCGTACCCTCCACCACCGCCGTCCCCGCGTCGCTTGCGCGGTACCGTCCCAACGTGGCGCACGCGACGGGGCTGAGTTACAGATTAATCGAGCTGCGATTAATCGCAGAAGGATAGGTTTAATCGCATCGCGGGAGGATTAATCATAGGACCAATGGGATGGATGTGCAAGATTAATACGCTTGACACTGTAGGATTAATATTATCCATGTACTTAGGATTAAATATTGATGTCTCATGTACTTGGGAATATGGCTGTCGATAAGATTAATTTCGAGATAAGATCAGATTAATCTTGAGATAAGAGCAGGCGCGGGCACCAGATTAGTTGGTTGGTGAGTGAGATTTAATCCTGGCAGCGATTCGCCAGATTAATCCTATCTACCATACCGCGGGCACGAGATTAGTTGGTTGGTGAGTAAGATTTAATCCTTGCAGCAATTTAATCCTGGCAGTGCCAGATTAATCCTATCTACCATACAATATATGGTGTGCACTACTGCGCTACAGCGGCAACAGAAGAGGATTAATCCCGAAATAGTGGCTTGAAGAATCCAAGGCAGGATTAATTAGTGGGTCATGAAAAATCCAAGTCAAGATTAATATTGCCAGCTGCGGATGTTGCAGTTGGAGTTCAGTATGTATTCGACGTGCTTACAGTTCACGGTAGTCGGCGTCGCTTTCGCGCCGTTTGTCTGCGGCCTCTTGTATTTCTGCGTGCGTCCGAGGTTTGGCACGCAATCTGGACAAAAAAACTGTGTAGTTGAATCGCGTGAATGAATAAGAGAATGTAACTTACGTTTTCATGCGCTCCCGGGCTTTGGCCCGTGTCTCGTCGAGGTTCCTGCAACACTTTTTGAGTTCTCGCAAAGTGACAATGTTCCAGAGGAATGAATGAATGCATAGCCATTGCCCTACCTCGCACGGTACCGGCGTTGAGCCTCGGCATGTCGGCGTCGTTTATCGTCTTCAGAAGCAAGAGGTTGGAAGAGATAATCTTGAGAGTTGTCTGGCGACATGATAATTTGAGCAAAGAAGGTGTATCAATACGGCCAAATGTGCACTCACCTCATGATCATTTCAGCCGCCACATTTATTTGATTTTCTGTAGGCGCTGACTGGACACAAAGTAAATTCTTATGAAGAGATGTATGCTCACCGATGACCTTCCAAAATTTTGGAAGCCAGGAAGGGCCCATGGATTTTTCTATCAATTAGTTTTGCATTTGGTCAGCGACGGGTTCGTGATATCGGATACATCGGCCGAAGACCTAAAGTGTCTTATTTCGCCAAGTCATCGCAAGCAATAAATCCACAAAAACGGAATAAAATTGAGGGAGGTAAAGGGAGGTACAAGTAAGCTACAACTCGTCGATTACACTAAACATCTTCATTCCCCGCTCCCACCGCCCTTTGCTCTCCGCTTCGCGCTCCGCCTTCTCTGCCACCAACACCATGAGGTGGAATGCTTCATCCGTCTTGAAGCCGTTGTGCACCCAGCAAAAGAGGCCGCCAGCCGTGTATTGAGCGAACGAGCAGCGGTGCTCGTGGGACCAGATGGGCACGTTGGAATGGCGGATGAGTGCGGAAGGGAGGAGGATGGTGGACCCGGGGGGGAATCGGATAACGAGATGGAGGTCCCAAAGTATGAGGTGGCCTCCGACATCGGGGTCGAATTTCCCAAGGGCAGTGATGGCGCACCAGCCCCAGGCCAGGTTGGCGAAGTCGAGGTGGGATGCGGTTATCGCGTGCAGGCCGAAATTAAAGGTGCAGGCGGCGAATACGCTGCCTGGAAAGTTCCAGCAGATGGACGGCTTCCACTCGCCGAGGAGCATGATCTGCGCCTGGTAGAAGGCAAACAGAAGCGGCGCCCACATGGCAAAGAGGACTGGAAAAAAGCGAACAGGATTTAGAGGTCATTTGACACAGAGGGAAAGGAATACTCACTATTTGCAAATCTGGCGAGCCTGCGAAAATACTTGTGCGCGAGCAGCTCGTTGGTGAGCTGTGTATTCGCGATGTTGTTGCGCAGCTCGCCGGGCTCCTGCAGGGGAGGGTGAGTGAGAGCATGAGCACAGTATTTTGTGTGGCGTACCGTCTGCCCGACGCCGTGTGAGACGCCGCGCACAATCGCGGGGAAAGGTTCTTGTGCGTGGCGGTGGTGCATGCGCTCCTCGGTGAGTCGAATGCGTGGGACACGGTCCAGGAGGAGCTGCGAGGCGCCGTCGGTGACAGTTTGCCACCTGACGGTGTCGCGAGGCGTGCCGCCGAGGAGGGCGATGATGCGTCGGGGGACGGTCGAGGATGGGTATGGTGACCCTGTAAGTAGGTAAATGAGGGTGCTTGCGATGTATGGACCACGTACCTCCCGAGCCAGTTAATGTACATGAAGTTCTCCGTGCCGCTGAAGGCATCTACCTCAGCCTGCGTGTACAAAAGCCCGCCGAGGCCCGTGTCGAGGTCGTGCGGCTCATGGGGGGCTGAGAACTCGGGGTCTTCGGCCACCGAGCGACTTCCGATCCAGGTGGGCTTGGAGTGAGGGAGTGCGCTGGCATCGAGGTCGAGTTTGAGCGCTGACATCTTGGCCTTGTCGATGCGCTTACGGTTGATGGCCTTGAGTAGGGGAGTGGTGGATGTAAGACGAGCCTCCGTCCGATCCTTGTCTCGGCGCAGCCTCGACTTGACTTTGCTGCGCTCCTTGGAGGAAAGCGAGGCGAGAGGCGGAGCCGGGAGCAAAGACGTGCTGGGGGCAGGGGCGGCAACGGGTGCAGCAAACGTGAGGCTGGGGAATGGGGTCACATCCTCGTCTGGCTCGTCCCGGAAGCCCGTGGAATCGAGGTCATCCAGCTGCTGCTGCAGGCAGTGGCCGACGTCAAGTCGATTGGCAGCGCGATTGCGCAGCCCACAGCAAGGTCGAACGCGGAGAATTCCTTGCCTGAGCGAAGAGTTCGGCGGCCTGTGTGTGCACGTCAGAACGCAAAGGAAAAATTAAAAAAGAGATGAAAGCGACGCTAACACAGAGTCTGGAGTTCCAAGGGCAGATCTCAGGTCTGGCAGTTTACAGCACGCAGCCAATGATTGTGGAACCAGGACTGGACTCACCACTCATGAAGGGACTTGGAAGGGACGTCGCATGGAGAGGGAGGTACAGGGACGTCGCGTGGGGAGAGGGAGGTACTGGCGATCACATGGGTGTCAACAACGCGTCTTGTCACGAATGTCACTAGGCCCACTCTTGTGATCATGAATTATCATTGTGGCGGAATCCGCAAGGGAGGTGCGACGTCCGGGAAAATGCGACTTCTCGGGACCGAACGCAAGTTGCCTACTCATCCTGGTCGCGTGCCACCGCAAAATGTCACCCTCAATCAACGCGGGATTCAGGAATATCGCTGCACAGGAGAGCAAACTCTCCGGTCCCGTTTGCAAAATATGGAGGTCGAGCACCGCAAGGGACTCGAACGCTGGCAGAGGACGATGATTTCGACCCTGGCCACCTGCCGGATGCCCCCAATATGGTCAACATGGGTGATATTCTGGATGGCTCAGCGCGGATTGAAATTAGTCATGCTGGTGGGGAATTGGGTCGTTGGAGGAGGATATCGAGGAGGACTCTGGGGATGATAACGCAGAGGAGAAGGTGAGGTACGTCCTCTTTTATTGGATTGTACTTGATCTTAATTCAATTCTTCTAGGAAAGCGGAGGACTGGAGAACCCGCCGGGATCGTACCGAAACGCGCAATCGCGCCTTCTTGAGCCAGATGCCTGAGATGGTCTCGGTGTACATGCGCTTCTGCGCCGAGCCTGAGATGTCTATGAGGCCGCAGAGCGCGGAGAGAGCGCAGCAGGCAGCAGTGGAGGAAATCTACGAGATTGATGTCGTAGATATGTTTGGTACATTTCTTCCTCTTTTCTGTTGGGTTGTTCGGTATACTAATGTCATTCAGATACTACCAGCATTGAGGTCAAGCTGGATCTGCGCGGAAACGGTGTCGCGCCCGCGCTCATCCTCGAAGGCCTGATGCCCTGCGCGCCCTGGAGTCCCACCGTCGCGATCAAGCTTTGTGTGCTTGAGGCGTATCGCATCATCCACGTTTGTTGCCCCCAGCTCGTGATCCAGTTGTTTGTGAAGGCGCTGTGTGATATGCATGGTGTACATCCGCTTCTGTTCTCCTTTCTGAGAACGATCTGGCTAGTTTAATTTCTGGATTCCAGGTTGCATATAGACCCTATCTTTGCCAGCAATTCTCAATCGCCTACAATCTCTATCTCGATATTTGGCGCCGAGTGGATGAGCGCATCATGAACGCCCTCGGACGCGATTCCAGCTGGCGTATGAAGCACGCATGCCCCGCGGGCATGTACACACTCGAGGGCAAAGACAAGCTCATCTTCAATATGCTGACCACGATGGACGGCAACGACTCTTTGAAGCGAGTCTTGTGACGTGAGAAGGGGACTATGGCTGATGCTGAGGGAGGCGAGCCAACACTGGCGAAGTCTAGCAAGCGGGTAGATAACAGAGACGCGGGGGATGGCTATTACATCTGCCGCGAGAAGGTGGACAGGTGGGCAAAGAGCAGGCTGGGCGAGATGCTGCCCATGCAGGCAGGGAATTCGGTAAATTGATAGTCTTGCGATATCTGTCGACGCATATGCTGATGCCCGACCGTGCAGGGCGACAATAATCCTTGTGCGGACAGGTGGAAAAATATGATCAACAATGTGACGTCGAAGATGTGGGGGATCTTCGACGAAACGGGGATCTTCCTGGCCCTCTGTCGCCATGGGTTCGTGTTGGTGCTCGCTGACATGATCAGGAGCGGTGAACTGTGCGTAGCGTGCTCGCGAACGGCTACTCTGACTAACACTTGAGCATGTAGGGCAAAGTACCCGCTGGCCGTACTCAAGGAACTGCTCGACGTCTTTGGGATGGATCTGGGCACTGGGTACGACGTCGGGTGCCCTTTCGGGGCGACGGTGGGAAACAGCGACCTCGGGGACCTCGCGAGGGAGAAAAACCTGAAGTGTCTCGTGGGGTCCTTCCACGGACATGCCCACAACCGCCTTTGCCAGCTCAGGTTCCTTGCAACGTATGTTGAGGGGATGGGCCTCGAGGATCTGGAAGGCTGCGAGCACTTTTTCTCGCGCTCCAATGGCCTCGCAAAGTCCTGCCGTTATGTGAGCAGGTTCCACCGGCAGCAGGAAATCACAACATACGTGAAGCACTTCGACAGCTTCGAGATGTACGCGAATCTCAGTATGTTGTCCCCTCTCAAAAATTTGGCAGACCAGCTAACTGCACTCCCTAGGCAAATTCCTCTGCAATAATTATTGCCAAGCGCTGACGATCCTGAAGACAGAGCCGACGCTGGTGACCTGGATGCTGCAAGAGGGTATCCATAGTTGCGAGGAGTTCCACCAGTGGCTGGAGGAGGAGAAGGCGTATCTCCTTGGTCTCAAGGATGCGCCGAAGACAAATGTGGAGACTCTCGAGATGGAGTATGTCCAGAAGCTGGTGAATCTCAGCACGAGCCAGTGAGTCTTTGGTTTCTGCCTACCGTACTTGAATCTGAAACTTTGCAGGGCAAAATACAGTGTCGTCGCTGCAGAGGCGAGGCGGGCGAGGAGCGATGATGCGGTATACGCACCGGGCGTGCCAAAGGCGGAGTTGGCGAGACGGCACACGAAGGAGAAGGTCGAGAAAGATCTCGAGAGCGTGCAAGAGCTCGAGAGAGTGCTGGACATTGTTGAGCGCTGGACGACTACGTCTGCGAAGTGGGTGTCGACAACGGGGGAGATCAAGAAGAGGAATTACCAGCTCACTCTCGACGCACTGGAACTTCTCATCGTGGAGCGCATCTTTGAACTCACGAAGATGAATCAATCGCAGACCGGTATGTGATGAATGCAATTGTATTTCGTTCGTACTAACCTTGTCTAATAGGCTACAAGATGCGCAAGCACATCGCCAAGGCCCTTCAAGCGGGATCGAAGGCAGTCAAAAACACCATTGACCGCTACAATGCTGCCGCCAGTGTCTTGGACCCTCCCATGCCACCACTCACCTGGGATCAAGTAGTCAAGTACGCATTCCTCGCGGACTTCGACATCCTGCGGGACACGCGTGCGGAGGTGCAATCCCGGCCGTGGACTCGGCCTGCCTACCAGCTGGCAATGGATCGCTACTTCAAGATCTTGCACGCGAAGGAGGAAATCAAGTGCCTGAATGTCGAAATCCCGCGCGTTGTTACCTGGATTCGCGACGAAGACCGTTTCCTGCATAGGATGGAATGAGGGTTGAGGGAGACGGAGGGGAAGTCCGAGGAGGAGATCGAGGTGGACATTCAGATGGCGGTACAGGTGCAACTGTATCGCCAGCGCCGTGGCCACTTCGATGACACCCACATGCGTAGGTTCTGGGCATTGGCGAAGAAGCCCGGGTTTACTGCTTCTCTGAGGCCCGGAATCTCGGTGGAACGGCGGGCTGCACAGGAGGCACTGAGGGAGGCACGGGAGGCGGCGCACGAGGCTGGAGCCGAGAATGAGATGGCGGTCGATGAGACGGTTGTCGTGGACGCGGCGATGGGCACGTCGCGGGGGCCTGAGGTGGATGAGGGCTGGGAGGATGTGGATGCTGAGGAGGATGCGGAGGATCGTAGGGTACGCGCGAGCTCGGCGGAGGAGTCGGACGATGAGGACGAGGGAGACGAGGCCAAAGAGGAGGCGGTATCGGGGTTGCTGTACCGCATCTCGATGCTCGCAATCGATGGCGAGGAGCAGGGGAGCGGGGATGAAGCTTGATTATTTTATTCCTATTTTATATGACTTTGTTGTAGTACTATGATTTTTTTGGGGCTGATTTCCTTTTGGGACGGCGGGAGGCATGCCGTCGGGCCACGCGCCCCGAGGTTACATAATACACGCACTAAATATTACTTCAAGTCCCATATGCTGCAGTGTTTCTGCAGCATATGTACGGCATATCCGCAGCATAAACTGCAGCATGTGGGGATCCACTGAATCTGCCTCTAATTGGAGGGGGCACACGCACCGCCATGCCCCTTCTAATTGGTACTGTTATATGGAATTAACAGGTGGGCGTGATGGATATTCTTTGCATCGATCAACACGATAAATGGAAGCGATTTGGGCTTTGGCCCCATCTTGGGATTGATCCCTACCCAGGACACATCCTTTGGATAAAGATTTGGTGGACAAATCGGAACCCTGTGCTCATGACTAGCTATTATCTCGAGGCATGTCGGAAGGCTGGAGGTATACATTTATTATATGCATCATTTGGTACTCGAAGTCTTACATCTTGCATTAGGTATCCCTCTAATTACGCAGAGCGATCCTGGGGGAGAAAATTATGGCATCACCAACTGCCACACATCGACGCGCCAGCGTCTTGATCCTTCGCTCGAAGGCACCCTCCAGCACCGGTGGATGAAAGACAAGATGAATATCAAACCTGAAGCTACCTGGTCTCAAATGCGACACCAGTTCATGCCCGGGTTCGAAAACATCTTGGACGCAGGAGTAGCGCAGGGATTGTATGACATCAACAAGCCTCTTGAGAAGTAATACCAGTTTCGCTTCAATTGATTGAAATCTAACTTTTGTTGAGGTTCGTATTCTGCTGGCTTGCAATTCCTTGGCTTCAGGCAGAACTTGATGCGTGGGTCCGTCGCTACAATTCAACACCCAGACGTCGTGACAAGAACAAAATCTTGCCTCAAGGCATCCCGGATCTGATTGCTGCAAAGCCGCACCTGTACGGAACTCAAGACTACAAGGCAGGGGCATTTATGCTTCTGTTCATGACAGACCTAAAACTATTCCAGGTCATCATTCCACCCGAACTGTTCGACGAGATGCAAGATCAGTGGGCGCCACTGAACGATCCTGTCTTCGAACTTACCCCACCTGTATTCACTGGCAAAAATCTGCGAGATCTATGAGTCCCTTGGACGTCCTGAGGTCACCTCTTCCAGTTTCTGGGATGTGTACTGTACCATTTTAGAGTGGATTGTTCAGGTCGACAAGGACCTTACAACGGGCCATGACACAGCTTTTCTGGCACCTATGGAGCTTCTTCCGGGCCAGAAAGAGCTGCGTCAGGGTGACGATGTTGTTGCAGGTTATAAATATTTCGGAGGTTTGGCAAAACACCCTCAAAGCGAAGAGGACAACGACGACGAAGAGGGTGTGGCACTTAACTTCGCCGATTTGACTGATCAGGACTCCTCGCTCCTCGTAATACTAGGTGCAATGCTTGCTCTGACTTGTTTCCTCCAGATTATTTGGGTTCGACAGGCCCTAGAATGGCACACGACGCGGGGTAGTTTAGTGTTTTTTGTTTTGTGTTTTTGTGTTGTTTACATCGAGCAAGTTGTCGACAACTTAGCAATGCGCTTTTCACCTTGACTCACACGACTCGCACAATTTGAACGAACATGTCATCCTGCTCATTGGAACAAGACCTCAGAATATGCACTGTTGTAGGGTTAGGGATGTTTCGATGTAAGCTCTTGTTGATCTCGCGTCAAAATTCAACGGCCACCAGTACTGACGCATTTGGAATGTAGACAGTGGTTGCATTTCCGAGACAGGAGACAGAGGTTAAAGTTGCGCACTCTCTATACTTTCCAACCTTGAAACATTTCTGCCTCGTGGTTTCTCGTGCGACAAGTTACATCGCACCAATCGTTGACGCCTCGTGTTTATTGCACTCTCATCCCCAACTTTGGTCCATCCCCGAACAATTATCCGACATCCCACAGGGTTATCCCTGTAACGAGGCCATGGATGAACCCGTGGACAACGCGAAGTGAAATTTTGTGAGCCTTTTGTGCAGGCATAACTTATCCCTATGGAAGACATAACTGTGCTTCAGCTCACTTGGAATGTTTGAGCGTCAGTTTTCCAAGTGGACCTATAATCCTCCTCCTCCTCGTGTCGTAAATTCATCTGTCTCCCACGGCTTCCCTGGCTCTACCCTGGGATGCTGGGACAAATCGATTCAGCATCGGCTGCGACATTACTTATAAGTTCATTTTGCCGACATGCGTTGCCTTTCTTCTTCCATCGACCACCACCCTCTTTTTGTCGGTCATTGCCTTGTTGTTTCTGCTATCTCACTCATTGCGGCTTCCCCTGTTGCGTCCTCCTAAGGATGTCAGAGCTCGCATACGCAGAACTTACACCCCGGAATCCAAGAGTTAAATGCGAGCGGCCAGCTTGCGGCAAAGTTCTACCACCGGGAATTGACCTTTATATACTACATGGCAATCACGATTCTTCGAACGGCTTTGGGGTATGCCCTGATTGCAAACTGTACTATGAGGGCAAGGGCGCTGGAATTGTGATCAAGAAAAAGGGGCATCGCAACTTGAATATTGTTTCCTGCACAGGTGAATTTTTATGTTAGAAATAATTCTTCAGGTATACTAATTGAGCGATAGATGCCGGCCCATCGAAACAGCAAGGTGGAAGTTGTTGCTCCTAATTTTCCATCGGAAACTTACTGCATTCTTAGGACTGCCCCCTCAAGACCCCAACACCGTTGTTCAAATACATCAAGAACTTGCCCGAGCCAACCGTGGTGAGTTAATTCGTCCTCTATCATGTTGATTCTGATCTGTCGCAGGCCGTTTCGGAGGCCATGTTCAATCGCTAGGCAGCTATTCACAATTTTCTTCCCGTAACCCTATGGGGCCACCACCTTTGCCTCTGGGACAGAGAGGATCTATGCGCCCACCTCCTGCTCTGTCACACCGCTCCAACCGTTATTCTCCATACGGTCCAGATTTCCGGCCCGCCCATGGGATCTAGCCTTGCGGCAAATCGCACGTCGGCATCATCCTCAGGCTACGGTTACACCGAAAAACCATGCCGGTTACCACGAAGTCAGATCACAACGCCAGCAGCTTGCCTATGCCCCGACATCTGACCATAGAATCATGCTTGAATTTCGGGGTGTGACTAGGGAAGTAACTTGAAGTTATTTGAAGTTACTTGAAGTAGTTTGATTACTTGCCTTGATCTGCATTGGAATTTGAGGTAACCAGGCATCTATAGCTCAATTGCAACACACTTGCTTCGGGGTACAGTTATGACTACTGATTTTTGTTAGCTTCGGCTGACCATGACCAAAATCTATGCATCCCCTAAGTGGCGCAAACAGTTCAAATTGATTGCTGCTTCGATTTATAAAGACAATCTGCACAAATCTGGTCGGAAGGTTTCGTCTTTGATGATCATCCGCGATGTAAAGCATCGCTGGAATTACACAGAGGCGATGATTTCTCGTGCGCTGGTCTTGCGAAAGGTACATTTTCATTCAACTCTAGATAAACCAATTCTGATTATTGCTCCACAGGCCATTCAACGGTGGGTGCTCGAGCGTGATGAGCTTCATCTCCTCGTGCTTTCCGACGATCACTGGAAGCTCCTAGAAGCATTGAGAGAAATACTTAAAGTACGTGCGACCGCTCCTTTTGTTTCTCTTCTGACGAGCTTCTCCGACTCATTCTAAAAAGGTCTTCACCAAAGTCACCCTTCAAATGTCGAAATCAAGCACACCTACACTGCCTTGGGTCCGGCTTGTCAATCTCCGGTCGACCCGTGATGACGAAAAAATCCTTCGACCTCTCTGTGTGGCAGTCTCGGCGGGGCTGGAGAAGCTGGAGACGTACTATTCTAAGGCGCGTGCATGCCAATTCAATGTTATCGCGACAAGTTGTTATTTACGGCAACACAATAATAACTTACGGGCCTTGTGCATTAGTTTTGCATCCATCCCTGGGTCTGTCCTGGTTTAGAAAGCTGAACCAGGGTGAAGAGCGGCAGGAATATGCCCGAATTCCCTTCACACATGCGTTCCAGGCATACAAGAAACCTATGACAACAAAAAGGCCGCGAGTCGCGTCCAAAAAGGCAATTCCGATGTCCAAGCTCGTCCCGGGGCCTGCGCCTCGTTCCTGGACGACATTTGCATGTTTGATGCAGAAGACAAGACCCCACCAACCGGTGTAATCAGTGAGCTTGACCAATTCCTTTCCACCTTCCAAACCTATGGTCGGGGGGATCATGACAGAGTTTTGTTATGGTGGAAGGTAAGCACCTTAAATTGCGACTGGTATTCTCTTGCAAGTTGACTGTTTATTACGATGCAGGAATTCGGCCATCATTTCCCAGTTGTTGCGAGAATGGCCAGGGATTTTTTGGCCATCCCAGGAACCAGTGTTTCCGTGGAGCGCCTGCTCTCAAAGTCGCGTCACTTGTGCCATGATGCTCGGGGATCAGTGAAGGCGGAGACCATCATGAAGGCGATGTTAATGAACATGTGGATCAAGGCCGGATATCTAGAGTATTAGTCGTTTCCTCCTGCTTCGAAAATGAAGTTTTGTTGCGCCGAAAAATACCGTTTACAAACTGTTTAAACGGTTTTTAAAACGTTTCCTTTCTGTTTCTGTTTAGTTCATGCTCAACCGCAAACGAAACGAAACGGTTGGAGCCTTAGATCCGATGATATCGACACCGTAACACTGCCACCAATGGTGCGGCATAGAGTGAAGGAGTGAGTGTCATAGCCGAAGGGAAAACGGTAATTACCTAGGTTTCAATACTATTCAGATGCTGGGAAACATTCACTGTGGCCCTTGCATCGTCTGGTCAGAACCGTACAAGTTAGCTGTCAACAAGTTAGATTTGCCGAGCGTGGGAAAAGTAAAGTACCGTAAAGTTAGCCCCGCCAAATCGAACCGGCGATCAAAGTTCAAGTTAGCTGCCACAAGTTACTTTATACACTCTCGAGATAGAGCTACATGGGGCAATTGCACAGGTTTCGTAGGATATCGTTAAAGAACGGTTAATGTGCCCTAAATTGTGTATTGGGCTTGCCTTTGCACAGAATATGCCTCACAAAAGGCGTACACGGCATATTTAACCGTTTACCGGCGCATTTTCATGACCCGTCGACCCGTCGACGGCCGTTTTCGACGGGAACGGCCGTCAAAAATGCAGCCAAAGAGCCCACGGGACGGGACGGCATGCCCGTCGCCGGACCCCGTAGAACCGGCGCGACGGGCACGGCGTGCAGCCCTATACAGTGACGATCACTGCGATCATCGCGGATCACATCGGGATCACACCTCGTCTCCTTCGGATTCCTGCCAACCTTTTCTCCACTCAGACTTTCATCGTCGATCGCAACGATCTCCTACCTGACTGAGACACTGAATATGCTGAAGAAGGAATAAGTTCTCTGCTCGTAGACAGAAATATGCGTTGGATGTCCGGAATACGGGGTGTACAGGTGAAGCAGAAAATGATCGAAAGGTCCCAAGAATCTCGTAGAGGCGTGGAATGAAAATCTGGTGTAAAATGGGGAATGTGCCGTATGGGCGTGGGCTAAGGTTCGGGCTCATAAGGGTTTGGTGGAAGGAGAATTGAAAAATCTGGGCTGGAGCTGAAAAGTGTTCACTGACGACGTGCCCCCGATGGAGCGCTCGATTCACTGGTCGCGTCGATGGTGGTGGTTCGGGATCAAAAGGGAGATATTTGGCAATGTGTAGGTACAGAACAAATAGATGGCCCGATAGCCGATGTACTGTACGCCAAGCGAAGAGAGAAGGGAAAGTGGGAAGGCGACGAGCGGGTTATCCCCCCGTTCCACAACGCCCTGATGACAACATCGATCTGTAGGTCTGTAAGCCTTTCGCTTCTCGAATCCATGTCTAAGCAAGTACTAGTGTCCAAGTCTTTAACGGTCCAGCTCGGGTTCTCTATCTCCGATGGCGCCAATTAAGAGTCCAGCCTGTGTTCCGGCGAGCCATCGAAAACTGTTCACTCCGGCGTGGCTGAAGCGCAGTGCCATTAACGCCGCCCAGGTCTGATGAGCAAGTCTCCTCTTCTTCCTCCCATTGTTACCGGTAACAGTCATTGCAACCAGAGGGCGCCTATCTAACCCGCTAATACTCTAGATCCGATGCTTCTCCCGCCACGGATCGCGTTACTTACCGTTCACGACCGATGGAGGAGTTTGGCGTCCTCATATATTGCCATTAAATGCCCGCTTCGCCGAAAAAACCACTCTTCTGCGAAACGTTCAAAAGAAAATTCCAGTTTGGCCGCAATCCCGTTATCGAGATCGGAACGCCATCATCTTCTTCAGTTGCTCCTGGTAACCATCCTCACACGTTCCCAACTTGATCCCCAGGCGTCACTCGGATGATTCTTTATAACGAACCGGAAATCTTTCACAAGGCCTCAAATTTCTTATGTTCCAAACTTCATGTGCCACCAGCCAGGATAGTTCCGGTAACTTCAATCTCCCAGAATAACACTAAACAGTAACTCGGACGGCGTATGCCTTCGGGATCGCAACATGTGGGCCGTGCTATTGGTCCAAAGATAGATTGGTATCAGCCACTTGTCGATTCCATGCCCGTAATATCACCCATATATCTATATTTGCCTATGCGATGCAGGCAGTGGCAATCTTCTTCCCTCGCGCTGGTCGTACCCTCTCGCCCTGTCGGTGGCACGTCGTCTTTTGGACCCAGTTGTGAGTGGCCATCCTATATGGTCCAGATGTTGCGTTGCTTATCGTAGCTGGAGGTCACGCATGCAAACATATCGTTTGGTCCGTGCCCTAGGTGGAGACTCGGAGGGGGAGGGCAATTTCAAAAGACAGAACAACGTAAGCAAAGGAAATGGAGGCGGGAATGGAGGGGATGGAGGGGATGGAGGGGATGGAGGGGATGGAGGGAGTGGAGGGAATGGAGGGAATGGAGGGAATGGAGGGAATGGAGGGAATGGAGGGAATGCAATATTCTCGGTCGGTGACTCGTCAACATCAATAAATCCGTATGCAGCGCCGAAAGTCCTGGCTTACACTCGTGTTTTGACGGCCACTTTGCAGGTCCGCGGCTTCTGTCACTGGCGTTTCGAGTGCATCGACTCCACAAGCTTCTAAAGGGATCGAGGAAGGTGCTTTCTCTAAACCTCGGTACGCTGCCCCTCTCCTCACTGTACCGAACTTTTCGCTGAGGAGCGGCATTCTCAGCAACAAACTGCCCGCTGGCGCCATTGTTGGAATCTCACTAGCTCTCTTCAGTCTCGTCATTCTAGTCCCAGTCTTTGTGTGGCTGAGACGCTGGGGACAGCGGAACCACAAGAGCCACCATTTCGGCTCTCTCTCCCCATTTCTCGCAGCCGGCCCCGTCCCCGTTCAGGAAACTGCGGTGGCTCACTCCGCCGGCTCTACCGACACAGATAATTCTGACACCCCCAGCATCTGCACAATCCGCCAGCGGCAGCTCAAAGACCAGCTGCACGCCACCCAGGAGAGGATGGTATTCATAGAGGGTTCGGAACCCCAGACTGTCCCCACTGGGGCGGCGACGGAAAGACTTCTGCGCTTGCTATCGGTGCGAAATCCGTTGACAAGTGCCAGGAAGGGAAGAGGCTCTGGGAAGCCGTCTGATCTGGAATCGCAGTTGGAGGCGTCTAAACAACGGAATGAGAGGTTGGCGGCGTGGATACGCGAGCTCGAGGCTCAGATGCAGTCAGATTGGGCAATGGGTCTTTCAAATGAGCCTCCTCCCGGATATGCCGGATAACGTACGGTCGGGATTATGGATCCGTTTTTGAGCCTATTTGTTAGGATGAAAGCACTCTGGGACGATTTCAATGATGCAATCGGAGTAGACGTGATCCACCTACGAGCCTTCCTAGATGGCTTGCGCGCTCGATCTTGCATGAGTTTCTAGATTGCTTTTGCATCGCAGAAGTGCGAAGTCGCGTCAATTTCAAGAACATTAATCAGGAGGAAAGACGCAACTCCATGGATGGTTGTGCCTTCCAAGGGTCGACTACCTCGCTTGGACTTGAAACCAATGCGCCGCCGCCCGGCCGCCGTAAGTGAAACATAAATAATTCCTATCTGGCCCGAATATAGCTAGAACCCCAGTCGAACGGGCGCTCTCCTGCTTGAACTTGATTTCAAACAACCATATTCGGAGCAGGCGTGGACCACCCACCACCGAGCCTTCCCCACCTTTTTGCGCACTTGATCGCATGCCTAGCGAACTTGACGACTCAGTTGCAACCGCCGCCGATGCAAAATTATCAGGAAAAAACCGCTAGAGACGACACCATGGCGGGAAGCGGCTTGCGGATGTGCGTGGGAGGGGTGGTGGGACGTAGGGCCGTGTTGCGGCGGCTCGGATACACCGCCGTTGGACGCCGCAGCAGATGAGTGGGAGGAATACGATTGCTAGCAAAGTGAGGTCAGTCTATTGTGGGAGCCAGAGAAAACGGGAGAGAAAGAAGCGAAAGATATTCAAAATCAAAATCCAAGTCTCACCAAGAATAAGCCCGATAACAGCCTCCGAATGATTCATACTGCCGTTGTTGGTGTCTGCAGCGACGAGAGGGGCGCCACCGACGACGAGGACTACGATGGCGGCGAGGAATGGCCTTTGGCTGCAGAGCATGAAGTAGGAGAAAGCGAGGAGGCGGACGTCACTGTGTGACATTGGAAATGGAAATAGCTCTGATATGCAGTACAGTGGCGGTGCGTCGCTTTGATCTTTCGCTTTTGTCCCGCAGTTCACTGGTTGGGAGATTCAAATTTTTCAGCACAATTTACAGTGAAAAATGTTGTTTGTTTTTTAGATATTTTTCAGTGAAAAAATGGTGAAATTTTCAAAGCTTTTTCACCACTTTTCCGGTTTGAGGTGAAGAACTTGAAAGAAAGTTGAAAAGGGGTGAAAAAGGTTCGAAAATTTCACTATTTTTTCCAGTGAAAAATGTCTGAAAAACAATCAACATTTTTCACTGTAAATTGTGCTGAAAAATTTGAATCTCCCAACCAGTGGTTTGCCCTCAATTTATCACGATTGCCGAGAAATGAACTAAAACCCAGTGAAGTGAACCCTGTGAACCTTTGGTCAAAACACTACAGTAACACCCAAGGGTGGACCATCCACAACCGAGCCGATTCCTGGCGTTCAGATTTGATTGACATCTCAAAGTTGGGTCAAGGTTGGGTCAAAGGATAAAGTGACCATTACATCAGACCAAATACATAAATCCGGCTTATGCAGGCCGTATCTTCCTTTCTTTCTTCTCTTCTTTTGTTAGAGTGTTTTGGGATAACGAGACTCAGTCTGCAGAAGCATTCCAAGTTCGTCTGTTTATGTTGCAGGCCGTATCTTCCAGCATCGTCGTGATCACCATTGATGGGACTTCAAGTTGTTGGAACCGGTCATGGAGGTTCATCGCCTGGATAGGAATCCCAGGCGGTGTTTCTATGCAAACAAGAAGATAGGAAACAAAAAGAACCTCCACAATCGTCATGGCTCGGGCCCGAATCGAACGCACGCCCCGCTGATAAGTCTTTGCATGCTGGCATAATGCATAGTTCTGGAGCTCCAGTGAGCCTGTACCCATCGAACAACCGACTTCACCACCTTCTGAATCCTTCCTCAACATTAGCTCGAGCACAGGATGCGCATCGCAAAACAATGGGAGCCCTTTCCCTGCCGGGTACTCCGAAAGTCTCATATGTTGGCCTCTACCAACAGGCCGGTACCGCGTACGCCTCCTGCATAGCCAATGCACTGTTTCTTGGCCCAATGAAATCTCCGGTCCGGCCGCCTTTGAACTGTTGAATGGTACCTCGAAAGGGAAAGGAGAAATGAAATGAAATGAAAAGTCCATCCCTCCTTCATGGCTTCGAGTTGAGTTGAACGAATGTATAAATATATAATTGCATTCAAACTGAACTACCCAAACATGGTTGCCGTTAAAGATAAATATACAACTTCAGTGAAGAAAGAATACATCAACAATACATAATTGGCTAAACAAGAACTGTTTCAAGTGATTTCTCTGCCTTGAAAGGCACCTGTGTGTCTTCAACATCTAACAAATCATCCTCCACCTCTTCCACAATGCAAGTAGGTGCAGTGAGTTCTGCCAGATTGGCCAAATTTTTTCTGTGCCTCTCTCGCACATCTTCTCCGACTCTGTCCAGCCTATTGTCGATCTGTTCAACCTGTTTGGTTTGTGAAGATCGTTCAAAGAGCAGTCTTGCTGTTTCCCAAAATTCCACTGCTTTCAAAAGGTCACCATGTCCTTGATAAATGTCTCCAAGGTGGAGGATGCATTCAGCTCTACTGTGATGGACTTCAAGCTGAGTGAATCTTTCCAATGCAATAGTGTACAAGCTGATAGCTGTGTCCTCATCATGGTGAGCTGTGAAACAATTACCTAAAAATTGTAGAGCTTGGTGGATTTCCCATATTCACTTTAAACTTGATGGAATGTACGAGGAAGATGATTGGCCAGCTAGTCATGGGTGTTGGTGCACCCCAGCACCTTACATTTGCTAACTGCTCTAGACAGAAGGACTTGATTTTGGCCTGTCTGGAACATGATTTGATAGACTGTTCGAAGACTCACCTTGCTTCCAGGATATTCCCCTCTCTCAAATGGAGCCCGGCCAGGGTAGAATGACACATTAGAGAGCTTGAGCAGAGCTATCAGTAGCCACCAAGTGGCTACTGGTGGCTAAATTGGCATGCGCAAATCAGTGGCTCCATTGGCAGCGTGTGAGCAATGACGCACCTTTCCAACATGTTGTTCATTGATCATCCTGAATGGTGTTGAGCTCAATCTGACCACCCGAGCAAAGGCGTGATGTTTCTGGGAGTTCATCCCAAGCATCAGAGACTGCTTTAAGAATGGCAGTGAAGTAAATTCTGTACTCTGAGATGGCTTTCTCCATAATGATGAATAGTAAGCCGTAAAAACATTCCTATTAGCTATACGCATTGACCTCATGTATCAAATTCCATCAGCTGCCATGTTTTGAGAGCCACTGGTTTGCGCATGCCTGCCGAGCCACCCGGTGGCTACCGGTGGCTGATGCGCAAGCTCTCTATTGTCAGTTCATTGATACATCCCATCCCCATCAATAATTCCCTGGCCTCGTCAATTTTCTTCTGCACATCCTGTTCTGGAGTACATAGTGCAACATCAATTTCCACTACATTGAGCAAGGTAAGAGCATGCATATATGGATGCTGCTCCACAGGGAATGCATGAAGAACATGGACTTGAATACTGTGAGCCTGGGTGTATTCTGACTTTGACTGGTGAACCTCTGCCCAAGTGATCATAAGGCCATGGTCCAATCTACCACCTGACATGCCACATAGAGCCAGAAGATCTCTGCCTGTGCTACACAGGGAGATGGCGTGCTTATAGTTTCCAAGTATACACCAACACTTGGCTTCTATGTGCAATGCCTGTGCTTCTCTCTTTAGTTTTGCTGAAGCCCTGGCCAACCTCTGAGCCTTAGATGCATGTGCCTGGGCTGCAGAGTAATTGCCAAGATGTCCCTCAATGAAGGCAAGGATGTACATTGTGTGTGGCCAGCGAAGGACCTACATTTGAGATCTGGATCATCAAAGTGTTCAAAATGCTTCAAAGCCTGGGTGACCAGTGTCTTTGGATGGGAAATGGAATACCGGTGCCATGAACAAAATTGCTTAATGATGATGGAGGCCTCAATTGTATGCTCACAGGAGTATGGAAGGACATTTTGAAGCTGACCAAGAAAAGAAATAGCCCCACGGCCAATGTCCTCACTACAAACATTCAGGTGCAGTGCACAATAAATACTATCTTTGAGATCCGGGTGGTCTTGCTGGAGGCCATTGCAAATGACATTCTGGATGTTTCCAAAATTTGAGACTATCCTAGGAGCTATGGTAGAATTTGACTTGGTTCCAGTGTACTCCAGATATACCTCCAGTAGTGCCTTGAAGTGCTTTAGAAGGGGCCAAACCAAGTCTTCTCCTGGTTTCTGTATTTTCTGTATATATTCCTGAATGGGCATCAATCCTTTTTTTGCCATCTCTGTAGGCCAGTGCTATGCCAATCAATGCTGATTTGCACCCAAGGACATTCTGGATTGGCAAATTGCTTTGGGACAACTCCACATTAGAAAGTCCATCTGGGAGCATTGACAAGAGGCTTAAGAGATCCAGAGATTGAGGATGGAATTTGAGCCCAACTATTTTCCCACTGGGGTGGGGTGGGGCCACCCTAAAAAAAATTTGGAAATTGGTGCACATATAAATTTTGGTGAGGAAATGATATTCTGTCTATAAACTTTGGGTGTACTCCCAACTGTTGACTTGCTATGTACATTAACCAGGATCACAGGTGGGGGGGGGGGTCCACAATAATAATGATAAATGTTTTTCTTCTCTGCTCCATGGAAAATGCATCCTGCTTCATGGAAAATACTTGGCGCTGAAATTCTATGCCCGGCTTCACAGAGAATACTTGGTGCTGAAATGCTGTGTCCCACTTTGCAGAAAATACTTGGTGCTGAAGTTCTATGCCCTGCTTCACAGAGAATATTTAGTGCTGAAATGCTGTGTCCCGCTTTGCATAAAATACTTGTCACTGAAGTGCCATGTCCTGCTTTGCAGAGAATACTTGGTGCTGAAATGCTGTGTCCCCCTTCACAGAAAATACTTGGTGCTGAAGTACAGACTTGACTAGTGGATGCTTCAATATAAACAGCAATTTTTAGAAAAAGAACATTCAAACAAAAATGCTCAAACAGGACATGATAAAAAAAGTCACCAAAATTGGCTCAAATCAGGCAAGATTCAAGATGTCAGATTGAATGGCGTGCCTAGCCCTAACCCTACTCATTTGCTTACTCTTGTTGAAAAAAATCATTGGACTGACACTGGTTGGGAGATTCAAGTTTTTCAGCACAATTTACAGTGAAAAATGTTGTTTGGTTTTCAGACATTTTTCACTGAAAAAGGTAGTGAAAAACTCAAAACATTCTCACATCACTTGAGAGGGTCATTAAAATCCCCCCACACAATGTATTTTCTTAGCTGAGTGATCCCATTGAGAAAAACAAACACAGTTGCTTGCTAATAAATAAGATACAAGAATAGAGAAAATAATCAAGATAAACTGTGCAACAACAAGGCACCAAAAATCAACCTACTGTGTGACCCTGCACTCTGCGGTGGTCCCCTCATCCCGTCGCGTTTGGCACTGAGCGGCAAAGACTGCATCACGCGAGGCGGGATCGAGATCACGCCGGACTACGTTGAGGAGCCGGATCAACGCACTCGCAGACATAAGCTCCTGGAAATGAAATTTTCAGTCACAGAATTCGGCACGTGGAAATGATTCTTGCCTTTGCAGTTCAAGCGAGATCGACGGCGACGAATGGGCTCCGCACCCGGCTCGAATGAAACCCAGACGTGAGAATCCCCGGTTCCCGTGTTACCCTTCCAGGAGTCGCTATCCTGCCCAAATTTATATGGACTTGAATCCCATATTCAAACTCAGCTACATACTTTGGTTTTATGAGCGCGTCTACAGTGTACATAGCCCTGTTCTTCGTGATATTGAACTCGGAATCCTGTCGATCAATCACAGGCGTCTCGGAGATCGGGTAAAGAGAGGGGAGCTCAGTTAGATACTCGACGCGCTCGACACTGACTTCTGCTGTCACTCGGAACTCTCTGATGCATACCCGCGACGACTATTCCTCATCCAACCACGCCGTGTCCGATCTTTGGAGCCTTGGCACCACCTCCAGCTCAAAAAACACATGAGGCCCATTGAGGGTAAAGGTAGGAATATCATCAAATGATCGATTGATTGTCAGCGGAGATCAAGTGTCGAATCCCGGACCGCTCGCTACCCGGGTTTGAGCGAATTATGAGATCCGTCACCTGTAAACGCGGATGCAATAGAACTTGGACTCGGCCACATAACGCAATCTAGCGGTCGCGTTTGTACAAATGGATTCAGAAGTCGTTTGTGGGCCGGCAATTATAAAGGTATTCATATTCATATTGTATATGGTACCCGGGAAAGCCAATTTGTATGAAAGGCGCGGGTCGAGCGAGCACACAAACATGAAGAAGGAAGTAATATATTCAAATTCAAACTACTTGCCTACATATATACAGGCGCACATACTTTGGGTTTAGTACGGATATCTTTCTTGCTTTTATTAATTCTAGAAGCGCCGCTAATGCTGGAAGTGAGCTCAGTCTTGACAGAGTGCATGATGAATTTACGTTGTCTCTTGCTGATATTCTGTACAGCCATTACCTTGGGCGTGGTGGCTGGCGGATTTGACGCTAGTGGACGGGTATGAGCAAATCACACGAGGTACACACACACCTCTACAGCGCGAGCCGACGAGCTCATCGCCGCAACGCACGCAGCCAGGGACCCGGGCGGGGCGGGATCGTGTATGCACAACGTGTCAGGCGTTATTTAGAAGCTGAGTACATGCTGCGGGAGACGAGATACGAGATGGTGTAGGCGAGTAGTGACTAAGTACACACCTCGTCACGACGTGCCGGGCGGCGAGGAAAGTCCTCGGGGATGCCGTACGAGTAATACCCAGATCTGGCCTGCGCAGTGCCGGTAGCAACGATGCGCGGGGCCCAGCGTCAGGCGGCGTCGATGGAGCAGTAGGTTACGATGGGGTGTGCGTGAAGTCGTGAACGCAGAGGGCAGGTGTCGATGCGAGCTATCTGCCTTTGGCCTTGAGTTTTGAGGGCGAGCCGCGGCGCACAGCGTGCAGAGTGTCCACGGGGCGGGCGGGGCAAATCCACAGTGTTTATTAGTGCGGAGGGCGGGGAGTACACGGGCGAGAGGTGCAGGTGTGGACGTGGATTGGGACGGGTGTGTGGAGACGGGGACGAGAGCAGAGCATGTGCGGGTGGAGGCAGAACGTGGAACGGGTGTGGCAGCGGCTCCGTGGGCGGCGAAGGATACGGCTGTGCGGTGGGCACAGAGTGAGACTGGGTCGCCAAAAAGGGTGCGCGGGGCGGCGCAGGTGGATGCGGGACAGAACGGCGTGGCCAGCGCCACACTCGGACGAAGCGGGGTGGAGCGGGTGCAGGTGGTGGTGGCCACGGAACGGGTGTGGCAGCGCACAGGAGGAGGCCGTGGTAGCGGAGTCGACGCAGGGTGGGACGGGCGCGGGGAGAGGATACAGCATCGAGGGGGGAACAGGAACGGGCATGGCTTGGAGGGGGCGAGCGTGTAGTGGGCGGTGTGGAGGTGGCGCCGTGGTGATGTGGCAAGTACGGAGGGGCAACGCCGGCGTGGGACGAGTGTGCATGGTGCCGTGAGAGGGCAGTCGTAGAGTGGGCAGGCGGGTGCAAACGGGGAGCGCAGAGGGAGGGGCAGCCAGAGAGCGGTCGCAGGACGGGGGCATGCCTGCGAAAGGCCGGAGGCGGACCTGGCCACTGTTGCCCCTCATCCGAAAATTGGAGCTTGGCCAACTATAGTTCGAGGAGAGGCTGTGGGGGACATGCTGTTCATTACACGATTGTCGGGCCCAAACAGAAGAGATCCAGAGCGCCCGGTGGTGGGAGAAAGCAAGAGGTGATGTATTTTGTAACAGCGTCATAACCCTAACCTTACCCTAAATTCATTAGATCGAATTTTAAAAAGACTTCAAAAAGCTAACGAACACAGCCACTATTTTCGTTCCACGGATAGACGCACTGATTTTCTTTCACCTCGCCAGAAATCCGGTGTAACGATCGATCAAAAGAACGAGACTTTACTACGTAAAGTACCCGTAACGCCACAACAGTCGCTGAGGACTCTCGAGCCCTTTGCTTCCAATGGTCAGTTTTTTTTGGCTCAATTTTGCCAGCCATGCAGAAATGAGCGCTTCAAATTGCTTCCACTTTTACATAACCACCCTCCTGAACTAAAAGGGCCCTCGATTTTTGTGGAATGCTATCGAGATGCATCTGGGATTTCTGGCATTTGCGTGAGTATCTTGCGCTCAAATTGATGGGTTTTCTATGGGCTGTGTCGACAACCTTGACCGTCCCTTCAAATTGCCAGTGGCGCCCCATGTCTGGGAGGAATGAATGGGGGCCCGATGAGTGGTCGGAGATATAGGCGTCATACGCATTGAGGATTGTGGAGGGGGTAGTTGTGGCTCAGGTGAGTGCTTTGTAAACCTCTCTTTCTTTTCTCTTTTTACTTCCATTCTCTCGGTCGTTGTGCTGCGCTTCCGTTTCTTTTGTTGCCACGCTCTTTGTACTCGCTGATTCGCACAGGGTGCAAATACAAGTAACCCGGGCAAACGCTCCCACATCCGCCGACTCGCGCTCCCGACCGCGATACCTCTACGCTCATCCCCCGCCCACTTACTCGACGACCAAGTCCCCACCATTCACGCAGTCGCGAATTCACGGCTGGTTCGCGTCGGTGATTGGACCATCATTGGTGGCTCTTCAAGACGACGGACTAAAGCCTTGGTAGGCTTTCTTACCGTGGGCCTCAAACCCTGCATGTTTTCGGTCTCGAGTGCCTCGTTCTCGCCTAACAAGTTGTCGACCGCTGCATTGGCTGAGCTGGAGGATCAGTTGCTGGCACTCTATAGCCAATCCAGACGTATCCAGACCCACTCCCATCGTTCGAAATTCTGCCGGCGGTTCTCGGCGATGTTCCAACTTGCCGCATCACCGCCTCGCGTCAGATCGGGTAAGGCGACACCACGCGGCCGGCTGCTGTGCCGCCTCGGCTAGGTACACTGACAATCCTTGGTTTGTAGCACGAGAGAGAGCGTACTGAAAATGAATATTGCCTCCTTGCAAGCCCCAAGATCGGTCTCATGAGGTTGCGTGCAGACCAGCTCGCAGGTCCGTAGATCCCCGGATAAGACTCAGGATAAATTAATAGCCCAGCTATGTCCCCTTTCGGAACGTGCCCAGTTGTAGCGTACAGTACACCGGCCTTTCAGAATATACTGTGCTACACCGTAATTGCTCTCCCGTCGACGAGCTCGCCCCGAAGGCTGTAGATCTTCGGGACAGCAACCACAGCCAGTAGAAGTCACCTAGCAATAAGAAGTTATTACAGTACCTATTAACCTTGCACATCCGGTGACAGACCTGGTACTGGGGCACCTGGGCATTTATTCAAATCTGCTCGAGTTGCAACATACTATAATGTACTTCACTACATTACGACGTCATCTCACAAGGGCTAATGTTGACCTGAGCAGTTAGCTAAAAGGGATATAATGTGTCTCGAACCATTAGAAGGACGCTGGACAACAATCCTGGTAAAGGGTTGAAGTGGGAAGTCGCTAATGGAGCAATCGCGGAAAGTGCCTTACCATCCTGGAAACGGATTGGGGCTACTGCACATCCCTGACTAAGGGCGTATTACGAGGGAACATCCTTCTGAACCAGAGGGATCATTGTTGGGCATCATCTGACGTCTCCAGAACTGCCAAGAAAGGACTAGGGCTTGGTCAATCTACCAATTGACTAAAAACTGTACTCGGGTACTAGGAAGCAGCGGCTATCACGATTTTCAGACAAATCACTTAAGCGGTTCAAGGCGGAACCATTTGAGCTTGCGGTTATCAAGGAGGGTAGCGGAGTGCTGACGAGGAGGTCGGCTAAAAGTTGGCATATCAACAATACTCCATCACAATCGTTCTAAGCGATGTAGATCTTGACTCATTGCTAAGCTCGGCTCGTTGATGTTTCTTATAAATCTCTCTCAATTTTACTAATCGCTTGATATCTGACAGGAGTTCATCGGCTAAGCGCCATACCACTAGTCATATACCCTGAACCCTATTGCTCGTTTGTATCAGTCTCGTTTATATTTAGAATCCTGTAACGTATTTAAGTGGATGGTTATGGGAGGAACACTAGTGAATCTCACCCCACCTGTTGGACGCGAAGTTACTAGACTTCACGCTTAACCGGTAGAGTAGTCATTCATTCGGAGACACCCAGAAGCTATACCAAGTTTCATTTGTTTTCCCTGTTTGAATATTATCTGTGTTGGATTTGGATCTTTATAAACAACGCGTGAACATATTGGATAAACGGAACGGACGCGTGGAATATAAGGAAACGGATCAGACTTGACAATTGGTTGTAATCTCACAAGGATTAGCAATCGCGGATACTATTTGGAATCGGGATTCATAAGAATCACTTGCTTTACGCATCGGAGTATTATCTCCAAACCTAGACCCACATCATACAAAACCGTTGAACATAAAATCTTGTCTGTCTATCGCGATTGCGCCTAGAACGGATTCGAGCAAGTTTTATCTATACGACTTGTAGACCTGTAAAGTCTTGCTTCTCAAAGAGAACTAAAGTTCAAATTGCCACAATCTATACTGGATTGGAACCCCGAACTTGCACGAGGACTATAGTGTTTCAGCTGTTGTAGTTGCATTATCGAACCGCGTATTCATTTACAAGGTTTGTGTTGTGGTTATTTCACCGCCAGCCCCATAGTCAGCGTTTCACCGGCCAAACCATCGGCGTGTTGTCGAACAACTGGAAAACTTGATGGGCAAATTTTGCGACCTGGCACACAGTGTCGCGGCAGAATATCAGTGCACGCAGCACCGCTGTGGCATTGCCAGGTGTGACCGCATGAAGACGAGGTTCTTTTGCCGCAACCTTCACCACAAACTGATGACGCCGTTCTTCCAGCTCGGGCTTCGCAGTGCAGTGGAGCATCGCATGTTCCACATTTTCCACCTGATGACATCCGAATCTGCATAGCCGCTGTTCATGCGGTATGTCAACGCGGTGGTAGCGGCCTTTGTAGCGCATGCGCTCCACGGCCAGAGGGTGTTGGCTGAGCAAGAGGCGAGTAAGCGCTCTCCGATGGGCGTTGTTAACCACAAGAGTGAGGTAGTGCCGGAGGAAGATGGTGATTCGTTTGGGCGCTTCATCCTCGAGAGGCTCTTTCCGCCCATTTAGTAGGTAGAGACGCGTCGAATTTAATATATTTAATATTTCCCCCTCCAGATATTTCATAGCCGAAATGTATACCGCTTTTCCGAGCACCGTGCACGTGTCGGGTGTCAAGGCAGGGAGGGCAGGTAACGCAACAGGGTTGGGGAGTTTACCGAGCGCATACACCAAGTCCATCCAGTAGCCCTGTTCTCCCGCTTTGTAGAGACTATAGGAGTCTTCCAGCGCTAAACACCCATATAAATTTTGGGATGATCAGAAAAGGTTTATTTTTCACTCAGGAACACCTCTTTTGATAGTTTTCGGGGCATGGAAGGCTCAGATATCATACTAGTATTGCCTAGAGTGAACAGTAAGGTCATATGAACCTTATATGATCAAAAGATCTGGGGTATTTAACCTTCTCGGATGATCGTTGACTCAATGAGCTCGAAAAGTAGGGTAATTAAATATTGTTAACCATAATGAACATGTCACACAAGTTTGACCAATGGCTATATATTGCTAACGACTCAAGTTGCCAGTGTTATGAGTTTTTGATTCAAGAAGATATATCCTATGGAAGCTCTCAGGGATATTCCTGGATTTTTCCTAGCCCTAGCCCTTGCGCTATTGCTCGATTGTATTTTAAGCGCCCGTGAAGCGCCGACCGGCCCGCAAGTCCGAACGTCAGTTCGCGACAAGTCAGTTCACGACAAGCATTCGCAAGTATGCCAAGTCACCAAAAACGATGACCGACCCGATGGCACTGCATTTATCTTCTTCTACATTATATTGGCTCCTTATTTCATCTGTAGGCTAAAATACATATCAAAAGACGAATCAAAAGGAGTTGATTTTAAGAACTACAATAATACATTCGGTGCACAAAAGTAAAACAGAAAAGCACAGCCGCAGTGATATATGTGGAGGTGTGGGGAGTGTGTAAAGGCAACGCGAACGGGGTGCGCGGCACAGCATACGCAAAACTGCGCCCGTGACATGCGGGGAGCGGCGGAAAAGGCTGGTCGCGTGGGAACGGGAAGTGGTGTGTGCCATTATGCCAGTACCGCAGGAGCAGGGGGCAGGGCGTGTAGAATGGGGGGCGCGCGCAGGTAGCCGAGCGGTGTGGGCGGAACGCGGATCGGCAATGATGAGAAGATAACATGCACAAATAAATCTGCGCGGGGAACCGGCAAGCCGGGAACAAAACGGAACGCGATGGCGCCATCATGGCGGGCTTGGCTCGGGTATTCGCTAAATATCGAAATGATTGGGTCGCATCAACAACCAATGATCCATCTATTTGCTTCCATCAACATCATAAGTGCCAGGCCAAGCGGAGTTTTCCTAGCCGACGGATGGCTGGAGTCGTGGATTTACGGTGCAATTCACATGGCTACAGCCGAGTGTCAACAGTCTAATGTTTAGTGTTACGGCCCGAGCTCCTCCAGTTTCAAGTTGCCACCCTGTATACAGTCCTGCTATCTCCTGGGGCTTTGCCAATGGATGCACCGTGCTCAATAAGCAGCTGCACAACATCAAGGTGACCTCGCTGTAATGCCAGGTGCAGTGCAGTCCTGCCATCTTCGGTTGTGTGGTCAATAGATGCATTGTGCTCTATGAGCAGCTGCATAATGTTGAGGTAACCCTCCTCTGATGCAAGATGTAGTGCAGTCTTTCCACCTTTGCTGGTGTGGTCAACAGCTGCACCATGCTCCATGAGCAGCTGGGCAATATTAGGGTGACCTTTCTCTGATGCATGATGCAGTGCAGTCTTTCCATCTTTGGTGGCTTGGTCAATGGATGTACTGTGGTCGATGAGCAACTGTGCCACATCAAGGTAACCACCCTGTGATGTGAGATGCAATGCAGTCCAGCCCTTGTTGGTGGCTTGGTTGACAGATGCATTGTGCTCAATGAGTAGTCGCACGACATCAAGGTGACCCCCCTGCGATGCAAGAAGGAGTGCAGTCCAGCCATCTCCATTGGCTTGGTTGACAGATACACTGTGCTCAATAAGCAGCTGCACAATACTGAGATGACCCTTCCTCGATGCAAGATGCAGCGCAGTCCAGCCTTCATTGGTGACTTGGTCAACAAATGAACTATGCTCAATGAGTGGCTGCGCAATTTTGAGGTGACTTTTCTCCAATGCCAGATGCAGTGCCGTCCTACCCCTGGCTGAGACCTGTTCCATGGATGTGCTGTGCTCAATAAGTAGCTCTGCAATGCTGAGATGACCCTCCTGTGATGCTAGATGCAGTGCTGTCCAGCCATTTTTGGTCACTTGGTTGACAGATGCACTATGCTTGATGAGTAGTTGTGTCATGTCCAGGTGACCCTCTAACGATGTGAGATGCAGTGCTGTCCAACCATTTTCATTGCCTTGGTCAACAGATGAACTGTGCTCAATGAGCAGCTGTGCAATTTCAAGGTGACCCTTTTCCAATGCCAAATGCAGTGCTGTCCTGCCCCCATCCGAGATCTGGTCAATGAATCCACTGCATTTTATAAGGGGCTGTGCTATGTTGAGGAGACCCTCCTGTGATGCAAAATGCAGTGCTGTCCACCCATTTTTATTGACTTGGTCGACAAATGAACTATACTTGATGAGCTGCTGGGCAATGTCAAGGTGACCCTTCTCTAATGCAAGATGTAGCACAATTTTGCCATCTTTGAGGACCTGGTTGTCAGATGCCTTGTGCTTGATCAGCAGCCTCACAATGTCGAGGTGACCATTCTCCCATGCAAGATGCAGTGCAGTCTTGCCATCTGGGGTGACTTGGACAACAGATGTGTTGTGATTGACAAGCAGAAAGTGCACTCCCTCAGTGTAGCCCATTGCTGCACACATACACAGTGCAGGTGGTATAGATGCATCCCAACCACGGGTCCTGTAAGGGAGGGGATGCAAGTGGTACAAAGCAGCATATTGGTTACTCCCATCCTCCAGAAGCCTCATTGTAGAGGGAAGTAACTCCTTCTGGTCCTGGTTATTGCAATGCTGCAGGTGATGGAACCAATATTCTGCTGCATACAACGAGATTGGGTAGTCCGGAAGTGTGTCCTTGGTCATTGAATGTTTGGCATCTGCAAACAGGAGGAGATAGCGGACACAAGTTTGGGTAATAAATCTGTGGGAGACATCTTTGTTAAGGTCAACAAGCGGCTGCTCGGCCGCTTCGCGGCCTCGCATCCCCTTCCTACAACGCAAATTCAATCCAGTGGAATGTTTAGTTGAGAATTATGCAGAGGAGCTGGCTCAATGAAATAATCCCATGCCTGAACTTTCGGAACATGTCCCTAGCAAACTCAATTATGTTCGTGTGAGAATTGAGCTGTGGAGATGCCTGTAATTTAGAATAAATCCAATTTGAATGCTTGAGCCGAGCATTCAAAAATTTGCAGATTGGCGTGCACAGTATGAGAGGGAAGAGAGAGGGATTGACAAAAGTGGTAAAAGCTAATAAGTAACCCGCAGAAATGGCGGAGTTGTTTAAGGCATGGCAGCAAAAGGTAGAAAGATGGAAAAAAAAGAGGTTAGATGAAGCAGAAAGGTCCGAGCTGGTGTGCGGACCGCGTCAATGTTCGAGTGCCTGACAGCGGCAATCAAGTGGAGTGCAAAAGCTTCAAACGGACAGAATGCCGGCCAGTGCTCTCAGCGCTAGAATGGTTAACCATATTTGTGTACATGGACTGTTGAGGGTTGCGCTTGAAATGAGTTACCAGAGCGGCGATTCCTTGAGCACTGAGATGTGTGAACTGTGGACTGCGAACTGCAGGGAGATGCCGAAGTTGAATGTTGATCCGAGGCCTTGCCATACGGAGGTAAAAGATTCGGACAGCGGGAACTTTGGTCCGATTGTGAACTGCGGACTGCGAACTGCGGGGAGATGCCGACGTGGAACGTTGATCCGAGGCCTTCCCATACGGAGGTAAAGCTTCGGACAGAGGGCTTAATTTTATAAAGAGGTAGATGATTGTGCTGAATTCCTGCTGGAACTGGTGGGAAAGGACATAATCCTTAACAGAGGAATGTGCAAAGGCAATTAAAAGTTCATCCCGGTCATCCTTTAATGTTTCATCCCAGGCATGATTCCTGTCTTTCTTTTTGATCACAAGCAGTCCCTCCAACGACTTGAAGATGTCAGAGTTTCCCTGACGTCTTTTTGGGTAGTAAATGGATCTAGCAGGGTCGGAAAAGTCGAATGCGGGATTGTCTAGGCGAAAAGCAACAGCATCAGCAAGCTCATCTGAGGTGAGTTGTCTGGCAGAAAACACAAGCCACCGGAAGATTGCTTCAATAAAAACTGCTGGGGTATTTGGAGTATTTTTTGCCCGGGTGAAGAAACGGCTGTAAATCCCAAACAGATCCTCTGGGAGGATGGTGAGTGTCCCCTCCCAGTCCTCTTCCCAACGACAATGACTCAATTCAATAAGGAGACATGCAGCGAACCGAAACCTGGATATGCAAGTTAGTTTGAGGACAAATCACGGTGTGATGTGAGGACTGACATTCCATTGCTCTTCTGAACAATCTGCGCTGTGACATGCTCTGCACACTCATCATCACTTGCCCAATTTCCGAACCCACAAACTGTGCTACCAACAAAGGAGCTAATGTCCTTGTTTGAGACTGTGGAACCAAGCTCAATGAAGGTTACATCCTTGAATGCTGTTTGGAATTCCTGAATAGGTTGACTGGTAAACAGGAGATGTAGTGCATTTTTGGCAGGATGGCATAGGCTGTGAATGAATGGGATAAGATGCTTCCAGTCAGTCTTGTTACATTCATCAAGCCCATCGATGATGATATATGTCCGTTCCAATTCTGAAAGTAAATCTGTGAGGACACCTTGAAGATGTTTGGGCTGTGGCAGTATGGTTCCATTTTCTAGTGTTTTATGCAGCTGACAAAGAGACCTATAGGGGAAAGGCGACCGTCCAGAGAGCTGCCATACAATAGAGCGTAACATGAGGTCCATATGCTGCCTCTCGTTCCTAAAATCAAAATAGAAAAATGCAACTGCAGACCAGGTGGGACAGTCCTTGACAATTTCTTCAATCACTGTTGAGCTGGCAATGTGAGTACCATTAGTGGCAGATTATGTACATAGTACTGATATGAAACACCTTAGCACGCTCTTTCCAGTACCAGCTGTGACCAATTAGACATGGATTGGAACACAATGAAACTGGCTTACAGATTCCTTTGATCCATAAGGAGCCAGGCATGTCCTTCCATCTGATGAATCGGGAATCATGTAGGAGCCAGCGCCCAGTGGCCTCGTGATGAAGGCGCTGCAGTTCATACTGTCTGTCCTGTGTATCAGGAGGAAACTTCAACCACTTTTCCAGAATTTCTTTGAGTCTAGATCTCATTCAGCTTGCAAAATATTCAACAAAGGAAACTTGATTAACCCTTGACCCAGATGTACACTGCTGTTGTTGAGAAAGGACTTCGGGAAAGGAACAGGGAACACTTCACCAACATACATTGTATTTGTGGAGTGATCAAAGATCACGGTCGGACCCTCCCCTTTACCCCCGCTGCCACCTGTGCTTCCCTGTTTGCCCGGTCCACCCGAGCCACCATGGCCCCCTGGGGACAAGATATCGGGATGCTGACATACCAATAAAGCTCCATGCGCACCAGAAATGCTATCAATATAGTAATTGACGTTATTGACTTTCTTGTTCTCGCCAGACATGGTCAAGATGGATTGTTATACCACTGATCTTCTGGAGGTGGAACACTATGTGAGCCACAAGCGAAGATTATACACCGCAGAGTGGGCTGCTCACAAAAAAGATGAGGAGGATGTATTCCTGTGAAGTGGACGTGGAGGTGGAAGACCAGAGTAGCCACCTTGAGCGCCTCATGCAGAACAGCATGCACTTTCGCGCGATGAATGTCCGAGAAGCATGGAGTCCGAGCCTTTCGGGCCGGTGATTACGGATGAGCCGGTGTGTTAACCGCGTAAATCCACGGTTCAATTTATTTGGGAAATTGGCCATTCCAAGGGGTTCAAACTGCCTGAAATTGGGCCTCCTTCCGAGCCAAAAAAAATGGTTGGACTTAATCGGTCGTGCGATCGGTTCGTTCAATGCTTGCAATGGCGGGGTTCCCTGGGAAGTGCATGCTTGTGCAACGTGCAGTCCCACGTCACGCAAGATTGACAGAGACCCGGAAGCAAAACTGGATAATCCTTTCGGAATAAAGTGTTGCCGTCACGGTCGATTCGAGATGAGTGCAGACCGATCTCTTTACGAAAGGGGCAATCGTTTAACCCCCATGATCGAGATATGCTATCGGCCACATTCATCTCCGTCCTGTGCACTCGCTCCCTCCCTGTATAAGCTTGTACTTATACCACGTCCACGGCAGCTATGCTTCCCCCTGCGCCGCTTCTGCTCTCCCACGCCCGCTTCTACGCCACCGTCAAGCCCATCTTGCTGGCAATGCCTCACTCCACTCTCATGTCCCCTTCTTTGATGGGCGCACAAGGACCCCTACGGGGTGCAGACCACGTGACAACCTTCCTATTTGAGAAATCCATGTCAATGTCAAGTTGCGTCGACTTGCAAATCAATGCGTGTATTTATATATAGCGTGTTTTTGCACATAAAATCCAATACTGCCTGTTATTAGACTCAATCCAGACAAGCGCTCGCCGGAACAGCTGGACGCCGCTACCGTAATTACGGCCGTATAGACCCGTATATACGGCACCCGTAACCGTACCGTCGGGAACTGTAGGGTCGATTTTACGGTACGGGCCGTTACGGCCGTAAAAGCCGTAACGGCAATCAATTTACATGACATCAATGTCGGGGTATGCACTTCATCATACTGCTGAGGCCGATTTTGAATTTCTTGTTCATTTAGATCGCCGATTCACTTCCCAGTAAAACTGCCCCTTCTCGCTCCGCTATGAAATCAAGTGTCACCGGTTGGCTCTCACCTCCTTTACTGTTTAAATCTAACCTGCAGACTTCTAGGTCTATCGGGCCGAAAGGCGATTCGGGAGCGCATCAAGAAAATGCATACAACGGGGACAGCCGACCTCAAAAAGATGTTCGAAGTACTTGATTTTCGTGTCCGCTTCCGCCGCCACTTTATTTTTTTCACCAGGGTCTCAATTCAAAGGTCTCAATATCACTTGATGCATGGATGTCGAGCAATGGCTATGCCTTCCTTGCTGTTGTTGCACACTATGTTACTACCAGTGAAAAGCTCAGTGCGCTGCTCACCTCCATGTTTAATTCCGTTACTCATTTTATGCCAGAGGAAACAACAATCGATTTTCGAAAGCTTATAGGAGATCATTCCGGCGACAACATGGCTGAAGCTGTATGGGAAACAATGTACCGCCGTAACCCCCCGTATACGACCGTCACGGCGCCGTACCCGTACCGTAGAGCCCTGGGCGAGACATTTTATTTGCGCATGGCGCATATTGAATCGTCGGCTTCACTGAGCAGCAGCTTGGAATACCGTCCTGGGTTCAAATCCACCGATTCTGAGACGTAGGTAAATATGAACTCAGGAAAAGTCGGTGCGGTGGCCTGACGTTTGAGGGTCCTTACTGGACAAACCACCAATTTGTGCAATGCAGTGGCCCGTTTGTTTGAAATCTTCAAAGCCGGTGGATGAAATATTCGGGCGCACATCAGACCGACGACAGCCGCCCGACGACATCGGGTTAAAACACAGGGTTCGTGGGTGATTGTTCTAATAATGCAGAGAGGCGCCCTGTCCACGGATGGCGGAAGAGTGGGACCGCACAAGCAGCGCAGTGTTCATGATGAGCGACTGCAGGTCGGACATTCGGAGAGTGGACCAGGGTATTACTGAACATGGATTGAATGTACGGAACAAGGTATGAAAGGCGACGGGTGGCATCATCGGCTCGGGGCTCGACGTGCGCTTATCAGACCAAAATGGTACCCAGGTTCAAGTGGGTCGGTCATACACAGCCTCCCGAAAGGATCTGATGGGGAATTTGGACAAAGGTTCAATTTTGGTTGCAGCCATATTGAGCGTAGATGACGTCAAGAACTTGTTCGTCGCTGCTTGACGCAGTGCGGAGTTGGAGGAATTTTGCTCAGAGGACATAAACCGATCAGTAATGGAGTCTGGACCGAGGACTCGACTCGGGAATTGTAGCCGTGGGCAGCGCAGACGCAGGTAGGGAAAGGAAGCTGGTGTAGAGGGAGCGATGCACCAAAAATCCGCATTCAGTCAGATCCTCCGAAGAATCAGGGAGGACTCACAAGAAGAGCTAAGTGTGGTATGGCCCTGATCCGACGCCGCGGGGACGCCAGCCTGATAGGCGGCGTAGGCGTCAGTGGGAGGCGCGCACATCAAGGTGACTTTGTGGTGGTTACCAGGAGATCCATGAGTGACGTAAAAGATGCGTCCCCAGGGCGAGTCGGACATTGGAGAGGCGGGGAGGGACGTAACGGACGTTCAAGGCAGCGCTAAGAAGAGCAGTGGAAGATAGGGCTGCTTGAGGGATTCAGAAAACTTGGGGCAAAGAAACGGCGTAGATGGAAAGGGTCTAGCGTCCCATCGCGTCAGCCCTGGGCCAGTTGAGGAGTCAGACATGAGGGGAAGAAGAGAAAAGTGGCATCAAACATACGCACATCTGCGGGCCGGTTGTTCCAACGTTTCTTACCCGCTTAAGTCCCTCCACCTCTTCCACGTACTGAACAATACGCCAGCTTTGTTCACTCGCCAGGCGGTCTGGCGGATGGTTCCTTTCCATTTACTCAGCATCCATATCAGCTACGGTATTGATGTGCAGCGATGAATCGGTGTTGGGGTCAAGACGTTCGAAATTTCTGTGAAGCACGTAGGGATCGCTCCCGGGAGGGTTCGATTCGAAAATCAGTTCGAACCTCGGTGCCAAATTTAAATTCAGGCAAAATCCAGAGACTTACGTATGTACGTACAGTTTCTGCGGCTGTCTGGCGGGATATCGGTGGGAGAAAGGGAGCCAATCCGTACTGGTTTGTTTCATGGCCAACACGCTTGAAGGAGCTTCATTAGAAAGTTATGGTACTCACGAACTGCGGTGTGAAGTTTGCACGCTTGGAGTGAGATCTGCAAACAATCAATTAGGATGGGCTGGGGATATAAAGTGGAGAAAGAGTATGCATACCTCGATTGGCGCGAAATGAACAAATTGTTGGCGGAATGAACGACACAAACGATGCGCGCTATCAAAGAGATGAGTGATTAAACAATGCGTAGAGAATACAGGCAATGGTTGGCTTGAGGAAAGCCAAACAAATTAGTTGTTTGCTTCAACATGCCGTTAGTGAAGGAAGGAGGGGGAGGAATCGGCACAGGAGACTGAAGTTCAGACTCGGGTTGAACATTGAGCGGAGCTGACACATTGTTTTGTGTCAAATAGATACAGCAGGGTGAGATTGATAAGTAAGATGCTGAAGTAAAGACGCCCCGGGAACACGCTGTATCACGGTGTGAGATTGGAGTAGAATACCAGTCATCAACAAACCAATGTTGGACGGCAACTAAAGGTAACGTACCTGAGGTGTACCGACGCCAGAGAAAAGCGCAACATGATGAAGAAATGCCATGAGTACAAATTGTGGACAGATACGTGAAGCTGCCTTGATATGATATAGACGTATCCGCTCGCGTATATGAGACTCACCTGTAGACCTTGTGCACGGATCTAAGAAAAGCACAATGGTTTAATGTGCGAGGAAAACGGATGGGGGATAATCTGGCGAATGGAATAGATGAAGAAGGAACAAGCAGTCGGATGCGAAACGCACCTTTGGAGCGAACAACCATGAGAAAAGACATTGGTCAGTACAAATACTCGCAAGATAGCAGAAGTGTGTAATTCGCAAGGCTGAGCGAGTTCTTTTGAACGAAGAAGCTTTGTTTGGGGCCGGCGAGAGTCGGCGAAAAAGAAATGCCCCTGAGACAATGAGTTTGCGGAATGAAGAAAACGGGGTGTGTCGGGCACGCGCTCACAGAAGAGTAAACGAGACGAACGCGCTTCAAATGAAGGGCGGTGGTCCTCGTTTGCTGTTACAGTAAGTGCGACGTGGACAGTGAGAAAATCCCGCGCGATATGATGTGGACCGCGGCTCAGGGCGGAATCGGGATCGGAGCGATGATTAAAATTTTCTCTGCGCAGGCGGAGGGAGAGGGGAAAAAGGAACGCAGAGTGTTAAAGCGACACACCTGATGTGTTGCGTCTTGCACGCGCGCTGCCTGGAAGGCGCAGGGGAGGTGCGTAGGTCAACTTTGGACCAGATGAAGACGAGTGAATTTTGAGATTGTAGGAGAATGCCGGCGTACCGAAGGTCATCGTTGGTGACCGTGGTCGGCGAGGTAACCCATCGAGGAAATGTTGGCGGGATGTGCGCGCTGAAGGCCGCATAGTGTGGGGAAGCGAGGGGAGAATATCGGCGCCCCATGCTCGAGCGCGGCGCGTCTCAGAAGGACACAAATTCAGTTGTAAAATACGACGCACCGGTCTAGGGTTCTAAGTGCGCCAGTGAATCTTGCTACAATAGCCGGCATCGGTGCAGTAGGGTCGTAAAGAGGTAGGCATGGTGTGTGAAGGATTGAAGAGAGGCTGGGCTGCACGGGGAAGGACGAGTAAACAGGAGTTGTAACGGGAGGTGCGACAGGCACACACCTTCATTTCCACATCCGCGTCCCCTGTGAGTAGTTTCGCCCTCCTGGAATCGGATCCGTAGGGTTTAAGGACGTCGGAATGAGAAACAGCCATTAGCGAAGCGAGAGACGGCGACGGATACCTAACAAGGAATTGGCCATGAGATGGCATTGATGCGAGGGAACAGCCAGGTAGTCAATGACTGTCAGAACAGGAGTCAGACACGTAGACACGCAGTTTCGAGCGAGGGGCTAGGCGTATATTCTAGAGTGGGCGAGCGAAACGAGGAGACACTCCGCAAGTTGTGGGGCTTTCAATGGACGTCTGGATCCAAGAAAAAATTGGGGCGGTATATCGCCGTTTTCAGAAGTCGGGACAGTGTAAAGATTTCGAACAGTAGCGCCGAATGCCGCACAGACGTGTAGAATCCTGTGAGGAAGCAGAGATGGATCGGTCCATAATGTGCGCGAATGTATGGCTGTTAGAAGTCATGCCGATTCCAAAACGAGAACCAGGTGCACAGAAAACTTGCTCGGAGAGACTTTCGAGGTCCAGAGCTGACGATGGATAATTGACAGAAGATGCAAGCCAAGCTAGGGTTCCAGGTGTGGCGAATATATTCTCGAATTATTCAAGGGATCGAATACGTTCTGGCCCAACTGGCAGTCCTAGAGACAGAATGACAGTGAGCTTCAGTTTTTTGTTGCCAGACAAGAGCTGCCGATGACTAGTATCAGCTCCCACCGCTATTCGAGACGGATTCTGAACGGTGAGGAAGAAGCGCTTGAGACTCACGTCCTCCAGACAAACGTCGGGATTGAACTCGTTGTTCTCAAGTGCCAGCACAAGAAATTGGCTCAGTCCCCAGTCAGGTCGGGATCGCACCGCGCAGACGGATAGGTCGACGCGATCACAATTCATTAGGTTCTCACCTCGACGAACGGTGAGAGAACAAGAGATACTCACGAGAGGTCACCCGTCATTACTCTCTTTCACTGACTTCCCACTCGCAACCTCGTTCTGAAACCCGTCATGATCACCCGGAAATCAGAGACGTGTCGACGTGCGCGGAAAGGGAATCCAGGCGAGGCCCATCCTTCCAGGCATCTGTGAGATTGGATGACCTGTTATAGGTGGATGCTCGAATGAGAAGTGCCTTGACGGCGTTGAGGGCGAGTTGTTCGAAGAGCGGCATTGTCGTCTTGGAGGTTCGGAAGAAAGCGGTGGCTCGGATGATCTCGGCAGACGGCACGGATGTGTTTCGGGCCGGTTGCCACGCAACTCCTTGTAACCGCCATGTCGAATTCGCATTTCAAGTCGCCTCGCACCAAAAGAACTATTTGAACGGCATAACGCTTGGGGCTGCTATACACCCCGCGAAATCATCTTTATCCAGAATGGGCCCTGATTTTCACGGAATTCTCGCGAAAATTCTGGGATTGCCTTCAACTTGATCGCGCTCAATTTGTTTAAACTCGGACCTGTTCTCCTTGCTGTCTCGAATCTCTCACTGTTGCGCACGCCACGGATAAAACTCCACGTCCTCGGCATGTGTCTAACTTTTCCCTGTCACTGTGTGTATCCTTGCTGCGGTCTCGTTTCTCGTTTCTGGTGGGGAGATGGCGATCGATTCCTCGAGGACTCGGGATCCGGAGATTGAAAAATCAGCTTGCCCTCTTGGCGCCCTTTCCGCACCTCCCTTGCGGGTTCCGTGCTCTGAATATCACCAGTATTCTCCATTATGTTCGAGCAGCTTTTGGCTATTCATAGTACACGTGTATTTTCTTACTGTGGAGGGACGCAGATATGGTGCGTTTTTGTGCACATGGAAAGCAATCCCGTTCTCACAACAGCAACTGCAGCTGCAACAGGGACCTGGCCGTGCTCCGACCTCTTCTCTCAGCAAGTTGTTACGCCTCGGAAAGCTTCGACCCGGTCTTCACATGGGTCTCACTCCGTACGTCCGTCCTATTTCCTTGCTCCAGAGCAAATACTCAGTTTGTTCCGCATCAGCGCTGTTTTCTCGTTTCACCAACGATGCGTGTGCGTACCTCAAAATCGACAAAAGCAAATAAACGTGTTGATACCCGTTCCGCTGTTTTTTGGGACCCATGTACTTATTGCAATTCGGGTATGCTTTCCGTATTCTCAATTCTCATTCTCCTTATTGACTCGTACCGCCAGATCGTACAATGGTGAATGAAATAATGTCCTTTGCTCTTTGTTGGAAGGGATCATATCTTTGATTGACTCTTTTAGTGACTGTCACAGCCTGCCCTTCATGAAGCTGGAGCGTCGAGGCGCTGCATATGAATTCGCGTTGACTTTTTCACTGTCGCTTTCGGTTTCCCTTCTCGCCTTCCTTAAATTGATTTCTGAGCGAAAAGCAACTTCATGAACGCAGGCGGGTAGCGGTGTCTATGTCCCGCGTCTGCCTGGAGCGCGAGTGCACGCACTGTGGCGGGGTCCTCTGCCTTGGAGAGGTACTGTCGAAGCAAATTTTGTGGCGTATCTTAGGCTGAATAAAGTAGAAACATGCAAGAAAGGTCTCTAGGATGTACCACAAGGCAAATGCATGCATCTGAGGCCCAGATATCACCGGTTCAACACTGTTTGCGTGGCCAAACATCACGTGCAATTACCATATATCTATTTTCTAATCAGACTTGGGGGGTCCCCCTATGAAAAAAAATCGAAAATGGGCGCACATTTAGATCTTGGTGAGAAAATGATATCCCGTCTATAAAATTTGGGTGTGCTCCCAACTGTTGACCCCCCTGGCCCGTGGCCCGGATTGTGGCCCCGGTTGTGATCAAAACATCCATAGTAAGTCAACAGTTGGGAGCACACCCAAATTTTATAGACGGGATATCATTTTCTCACCAAGATCTAAATGTGCGCCCATTTTCGATTTTTTTCATAGGGGGACCCCCCAAGTCTGATTGGAAAATAGATAGGTACAAATAAGGAAACCTCATGCCATTGATGCCGGAACTGGCAGTAGCATGCTGGGAATGGCAGGGAAAAAGTGCACATTACAATGTGCACCAGGCCAGGAGATGCAAAGTGCACATATTAATGTGCCCTGCTGGAAAATCCAGGGCACATTATAATGGTACTACAGGGGCAGCTCTGCTGACGGTAGTGCATTCATGGTTCATGAGAAGCCGGGACGCGACAGCGCTGTCAGTGCATTCTTTGAGGTGCTGACCACGAGGCACTGAGACTGCCATATCACAAAAACGCAAGAAAGGAGCATGGTGATTTCCATATTCACTTCCGCTTCCTGACCTCATGCTTACCGTTTCGTGCAGGCGCCGCCGTATTCGCAAACGAGGACTCCCTCTGTCCGACCTGTCTCGTGCTCAGCCCCACCAATGTCCCCATCGATTATTTTTCTCCCCAGTTCTTCAACGACTTGTCCGTATGGGACCGCGCAATTTACATGAACAACGGGGTCGCCTTGCCCACCGCGGAGCACTGCCAGACGTGGACGGACATCGCAAAGTGGAAGGGTCTAGGAAAGGTGGACTTCATGGCTCAGTACGGCAAAGCGAACCTGCGACCTATTCAGCGCTGTTCCCGGACGCGGGGGCACTACCCGCGCCTTCGGAGCCCTCTGCTCGAACCCCTTCGCATGCGGAGCCTTCTGCTCGCCCCGAGCGCTCCCAGACGCGCATCGGCGTGCCCAGATCCCGCCCCCGAAAACACGCCGCCAAGGATTTTTTTTTGCAACCTATTCGGCGCTGTTCCCAGACGCAGGGGCACTACCCGCATCTTCGGAGCCCTCTCCTCAAGCCCCCCTTCGCCTGCGGAGCCGCCTGCTCGCCCCGAGCGCTTCCAGACGCGCATCGGCGTGCCCAAGTCCCACCCCCAAAAACACACTGCCAATTTTTTTTTTTTGCAACCTAATCGGTGCTGTTCCCAGACGCGGGGCACTACCCGCGTCTTCGGAGCCCTCTCCTCAAACCCCCGTTTGCCTGCGGAGCCGCCTGCTCCCCCTGAGCGCTCCCAGACGTGCATCGGCGTGCCCAAATCCCACCCCCAAAAACACACTGCCATTTTTTTTTTTTTTGCGACCTCATCGGCGCTGTTCCCAGACGCGGGGGGCACTACCCGCGTCTTCAAAGCCTTCCGCTCGACCCCCCGCGCTTCCAGCCGCGTCTTGGCATCGGGGGGATTTCCAAATTCGCGTTGCCAGCAATATCCGCGCAAAGTCCGCGGCCGGGGATTCACTTGGACGTATATCCTCCTCCTTCGGCAACCACGAGCGCGCGGTGGGCGTCGACGGCCCCGCCATATCTCTTCCTCCATCCACCACGCCGGTTTTCCTTGTCCTTCTTCCTTCAGCCTCACTTGGTCCTGGATTCTCTCGCACTGTCCAGAATTTCTCTCGCACCTTGTCAGAAATTTTCTTTGCCTTCCCTCTCATCCTGCACCACCTCCCTTCTCCCTCCCACATTTCTGGACCTCAGTACAACTTCCTGGACACAATCTCAGTCTTTCCCACTCCCATCTGCGCTTCTGCAGCCCTGCAGCCTCCCCCAACAACCCTCAACGACCCCAGGCCGCGATGAGCCAGTATGCTCACAATCCGGAGGGAGGGGACACCGGCTGACCCGTTTTAGCCACCAATTGAATAAAGCAAAGTTCCTCACCTATCGCGCCACGTGCCCATACGCGAAGGAGGGCCCGGGATGGTGCTACAACATCGCCTGCGCCGCGGACGTCAATATCGCGTAGCATGCCGCTAGGACCCTCACCGAGAGCGCTTTTTTGGCGCGAATGAAATAGAAAGTCAGCCATACAAACGACTAGCAGCGGCGGCAGCGGGAATACAGGGGCTGCGACGTCGGGAAGACCCACATCTGGATTTGCGGCTGGGAGGTTTCCCGGCGGTACTATTGCGGTACGTCCTCTATTTTTTTTTCCATCCGTCTCACGCTCAACCTGATGACCTTCAGAACACCTCGCCCAACTCAAGGAACTCTGCGACGGCGGCGAGCGCGCCACGATCAACTGCGTATGCGGAGTTTCCCACCGCGAATATTTCTTGTTCGCCACTGTCGGCGGCTTCACGGAATTCAGCGCGCTTATGACGAGAGTTATCACTTACATGAACAAGCAACCCACCTGTAGTTTTTTTTGACCCTCCTTCCACCTCCACCTCCGCTCGCGACATCTACAACCTGATTTTACGTTCTTGAAATACCTACTGCACCTACTCACGCGTCCCTTAGCTACTATATCACTCGCGTATCTACTTTACATTCCGCATTGTACCTACTGTATTTTTCTCGCGTATACTTATTTCTTGCGCAGCACTTTGTCCTCAAAGTCACGACACCGTGGGCTCAGCCTGCACGTTGGGGGCGGCGTTGATAAAGACTTGATGGGGGCGGGCCGCCGGCAGCAGTTTTGAAAAACAAAGGGAGGACAAAGCCTCAGTCCCGTGCTGGCCAGACCCCCGTGCGGTCCCGACAAAAGCGATCCACTGGCCCGACGAAGACGACGTGCGGGTGGGCTTCTGCGCCGACAAAGGCGACGTACGGGGGTACTTCTCTGCCGACAAAGGCGACGTGCGGGCGGGTTCCTATGCCGACAAAGGTAATGTGCAGCTGGGGCTGTTCACCGACAAAGACGATGTGCTGACGAAATTACACGCCGACAAAGACAGCACGCATAAAGCGCGACGGGGTCCCAGTTGGGGGTGCCACGCAGGGCATGGGATGGGCGCGTGGCGGGCCGCCGCGTGACATCTGGTGTGCGTGGGATGGGCGTGGGATGGGCGCGGGGCGGGCCGCTGCGCGACGTCCAAGGTGTCAGCGCGTGGGGGCAAGCGCACACCTGATTCGCCACATGGGCGCGACTCGGCCGGAACCGCACTGTGCCGTCGTTTCGCCGAGTCGTGATGGCATCTGCGGCCGAGTCGCGGCTCGCGCAAACAAGACGTTGGTATATCCTCCATAAACCCTTAGTTGAGGGTTAAATTCATTCGTAACTATTACCAAACTATAGTCTGTATCCGCCGTAACTAATTACATTATGGGTTGTGCTTAGTAAAATAATGACAGAAATCTAACAAAGGGCTTTGTGTAAAGTAGCGCGCAAATGTGGGCCACATGCGTGTAACGCATGCGGCTTTCACATGCGTCGTCCTTTGCCCCCGGTGTGAACAAGAGCTGAACCGCTTATCATGTTGCTCCCCATGAAGATGCGTGGGATAACAGTGGCAAAATACTCCGTGAGCGATGTTGTAGGTCCAAATTTGGCCCGAGCCACGCGTAAATCGAAATGATTTAACGGAAGAACGATCGGGATACCACGAAGAGCGACAAGTGACGGATGCCCAGAAGGACATGTCCCAGACAAAAGGTGTTCGAGCTTGAAGTTCAATTGAACACTGATGCTTGTCCCGCAGTCCTTCGGAGAACACTTGTGAGGCAAATAAACACAGCACTGAGAAATAGACCCACCTCTATGGCGTGATGCAACCAAGAAGTGGCATTGCCATACATGTCTCGGGACTTGTACAGCTTCCATCGGTCGAAAATCATCAGGCGTGCCTGCGATTGGCAGAGGCTGAAGTCGTAATTGCTCGCAAAATCTGAGCTGCTCGATTCGATCCACAATAGCCGCCTCTGGAAAATGTAAAAGAATTTTGCGAGTGCGGAGTGTGATGGTAGAGATTTTAGAAAATCAACTCTCTCAGGCGCAGACCAAAGCACGAAAGCACGAAACCAGAGCTCTAGTGGGGTGTCAAAAAAGCAAGAGTTTGGGGAATCCCACTTGAACGATTGGAGTAGGCGCGGCGAGTATTGCGTCGTCAGATCCAGGGGTGGGGCCGGCACTGGCAAGGCTGGGACGGCATTGGCTTCTGCTGCTGCCGCTGCAGCAAGGGCAGCAACAGTGTCGGGTGCACGGCCATCATTTTCTGCATAGACCGGAGCTTTTTGCGGGCGGCGATTCCGAGCATTCCCCGCGTTGAAGTGTCCCTCTAAATCGGATTTAACTTAACATTTTCCAATTTACGGGAAAAGGAAAATAAAGCGCACCTTTGATGGCGTTATACTTGTTTTCCATCTCGCGAACATGAAGAAAGAGCTTTTCGATTCTGGGAATTAATTCCTGATCTTTGCCAACAGCATGATGCAGAAGCGAATGTTGGTGCTCAACCGGATTCGTTGTGGATGGAGCTTTGGCGGCTAGAGCGGGATCAACTGAACTCTTCGCGGGAAATATCATGGAAGCGATAGGTCGACGCTCCCACCACGAAAGCCAATGCTTGATTGCTGGAAGGGTCGATTTCAACATTGAAACAACCTCATCAAAGCGTGCAGAAGTCGTCATAGGTGAGAGGAGCTCGCGCAAGATCTTCTCGAACGTGCCGGCAGACTCAGGTGGTATCAATGAGTGGGTTTTATGAACCTGATATGCTGAACGCCAGAAATGAACGTGACAGCCAAGTTCGCCTTTCTCGGCTTCGAGGACAAGCTGATGTCGTTCGGTGTCCTGTGCTTCCTGAGAGAGGAGTGAGAAGTGAGGCATAGTACTGATGATTGCATCCGCATATGCCTCAGCGTGCGCTCCGCGTTGCGCTCCCGAAAAATCCATGACCTAAAAAGGACAAGTCACAAGTTAGATGCCAAGACATTCAGGGAAATACCACGAACACAGAGCAACAACTGGCGACTGAACCGATTACCAGCATGTTTAATGATCGATTGGAAGATGTGGGCGAAGTGTGGACGATGATGAGCCTTGTCTTGGCCATTAATCCACGAATAGAGAATTGGAATCCATTCCCGCGTTGCCGAGTTGAAGGCACAGCTTGCAAGGAGTGGACCGTGACGAAAGAAAGTGTGATCACCGTCGGTCACAAATCCGTGGCGCGAGGCCTCAGGGCCCTCTGCTAAGTCCAATATCCAAGATTCGACGGCCTCCCGCAGCACAGTATCCATGAACGGGGTTTGGAACGTCATGTAGACTGGGCCACTGAGGCTGGAGTCAATAATGAACGGGGTGGAAAGTCGTTTGACGAGATCTGCAAAAGAACTCATCACCGCTAGGCCGCCCTTACTGGAACCGGTGTTTATTCCCAGTCGAACTTGGCTCTGTGCAACTTGATAGCGCGCAGAACTCGGAGCAGCGAGGGTAGGAGCTATGGGGGGTAGTGGAATCGAACCCGGGCCCGGATCCCCAGTTCGCAGCTCATGTGCATTTGCATCATGCTTCCGCATCACCTGAATATCAACTTGGTCTTCCTGAGCCTTTGACAAAGTACCACCGGGGGGCCTTGCATGCGCAGAGTGATCGCCGTAATGTTCCCGGACCAAAATCAACTGCCCGTAACGATTTATTTTGTACTGGAACGTGCGGGCATCGCAAGTGTCGTGAATGAGATATGTGTCGATGCGGCAGGTACGTTCTGTGCAGCCCTTTTTTTGCTGCTGATTCCGAGCAGCCGTCTGTGTCTTCGGGCGCGTCAGACGTCCGCAACCACTACATCGGAAAACACCCAGGCAGAGGCGCATCTCTGCAGTATTACCCTCGTGCTGCACCGTTCCGCTCGAGCGGAAAACCCACTTGTTATGGTTCCATTTTCGTCCCTCCTCACCAGCAATGCACTCGCGCCGCACGTAGCCCGTCGGGTAGTCCGAGACTGAGGCCTCGGTATGATCTTTGTGGTAGAAAGCAAGTCAGTATCAAAATTGGGAAATGGTTCGAGAACAAACCGTGAGCCGATGTGCCGGTGTGGGGGGCTGAGCTTGGCTGGACTGATTCATCCTTTGCCGGGTTGATTGCGGGGATGGGTACTGCAGAATTAGAAGGGGTTGCAGAAGCGACGGGAGGAAAAACGGGTTGAGGTCCAACAGGAGTCGGAAGTGGGGGTGGATAGCCAGGTGGCGCAAATGCTGGGGGGGCAGGACCCGAAGAGTGGGGGTAGTACAGATTGAAGCCTGGGTACCATTGGTTGTGGTAGGGAAAGGCAGGAGTTTGGTATCCAGGTGTATTCCAATGACCCGGAAAATTTGCCATCCAAGGGTTGAAGCCTAACAGGTGCGTGAGCGTGTTCAACAAACAGATTGATATAGATTTTATACCGGGACCATGTATATTTTGAGCATTCATAGGGTTTTGGGCAAAGGCAGATGGAAGGTCAGATTGGTTGGGGCGAAAAGCGTGGGGGTAAGGTTGCATCGGAAGTCCATCTGCATTATTGGGGCCAGCGAAGCGGGGATTTGCCTGAGCTTCTCCAAGTAGTCCCGAAGAAGATGGACCTTGAGTTCGAGGGTATTTACGGGGCCGCTGCAGTGGCGGGGGCTCAGGCTGGTGTTTTGGGGCGAAAATGAATTGCCATAGTGCATTGAGCATCGTAGAACAAAGAAAAAAGTTTGAGTGATCGGGAAAACACGTGAGGACGGGAGGCAAATCCATCAAGGCCATCTATGGTGCCGAACGGTTGAACATTGAGTTCCATTTCCCTGCCCAAACCTTTGTCTCCCAGTGACTTGTGAAGCTTCTCTTGTGGTTTACCCAAGTCATTTGACGTTGTAGAGCCCAGCCAGTTGACTGCCAGCCAAGCAATGGTTCAGTGCAAGGTCAACAGACCACAGTATTTCAACTCACCTCCACTGCACTTGGTTGTTAAAATGGTGATTCAGATCCAGACCAGGCATAGTGAACGTGTTTGAAACTCATATTTACGGTGAAATCAAGCACCTGAGTGACACAAAACAGCGCAACAGAGCCTGTGAACATTAACATGCAATTAACTTATTTTACCTGTGCTGAACTTAAGTTAACTTATTTGTGCGGAACTTGTGCTTATGCGGAACAGTGCGGGTAAATTTAACTTGCCCTGCCACAAGTTAGCTACAAGTTACTTGTGGCAGGGCAAGTTAGTTTACATAAGTTACTTGTGCAACCATCCCTTCCATTACCACCGAACTGCTTAAAGCCTTGAGCACGAGCACTTTGGTAATGAATTTGATACTTACTTCGTGGGGCTGTCGAAACGTCCAAAGAAATTGCGACATGTGTGTAGGCATGCGGCTACGTTGACGGACTCGAGACTACAAAGAATAAGTCAACATCCATATGCATGTAGGAAAGTAAAACACATCAGGTGATGCGGCAAAGGCACATCTCATCTCACGTGGGAGATGCAGAACATCGGACGTGTTGGGGATGCGCTCCGACCGTATTGCATGGTTGTAGAAGTGTGTGGACGTAGTGGAGAGTCAGCGGCGGCACGTACATGGCGGAAGATCGAGGCTTAATAGAAGTATGTCAGCGAACTCAATGTGTTAGGATGAAGTTGGCTCCCACAAATGCGAACATTCAAAACAAATATAACAGACGTTTGGAGTCCATGCATGGTGGAAGAGTATCGAGTTGGACATCCATAACGATGCGGACGTGGTAAGCCTCGCGGAACTACGTCAGCATTGTTGAGAAGAATGTAACCTAATGTAACAGTGTAAAGGAACTTGCCGCAATGATTACAGTACTCAAGGAGCCATGATTTGAGCGCATGACATCCGTACGCAGGGAAGGCAGCAAAAACCCACGCTAGATCAACACTGGATGGAAGAAGTCGGCCGGCCAAAGATGCACTGCACTCATTTGAACCAGTCAGTGCTTGAGTCGGTGCATGCTCATATAGTGGCTGCAGTATTCCCACCTAGCAGCTCGCGGTGTCAGAGCTCTTATGGGCCTGTTGGAAGGGCGTGAATCAACGATAACCTCGCAATGGGAAAACTCACTGCGGACGGGATTGTGGGCTCCCTTTGAGCCATTGAGATCCATCTGTCATTAATGATCGCTAACTAATACCGAAGAATGCGTACGAAGGCAGAGATATCTCAGGGCCATGTCAGTCAAATGATTCGACAACGCAAGAAGGTGTAGCGCACCCTAAATATCAGCGCCTTGGGAGTGATTCAGGGGATGAGAAAATTTTTGAATCACTTGAACTGATAGCTCACCGTTAAGAAGAACAAAAAATTTAAACGCGGGATAGTAAGAAGATACTGTGGCGCTCTGGTAAGGTAGAGAAATATAACAGCGAGACAGAATGAATCTGATTGAACCATCAGTACTTCAGTTAGTGGTCGCCGGCGGAGTAGACGAAAAAAAACCTTTATAAACAGGGAGAGGCCTAGGCTCGATGCGTTGCTGAGGAAGGGGAATTGGGGACCGATATACTTCTCTATAGGCTTGTGGTCTTGAATTGGGATAGTCCAACGCACCTGAGAGTTATATCGCAAGCACAGGGACAAAGTGGACCAACTCAGGGATTCTTGTTACGCTATAGGTGGAGACTCTGAAGTTAGTTGCAGACACAACACAGGAGCGAAACTGCACATACGGAGCGACCAATCGATGCGATACAGGGGGAGATGATGGGGGTTGGGAAGAAGGAGGCGAAAGAAACGGGAACGGAAATAAAGCGGCTGATCGGCGAGGTTGAAAATAAGATAGTCGCGTATCCAGTACTTTGGACCGAAGTTAATTTCGGATGCACCCGTTAGATGGGTTTTTGGGGGGCCGAGTGAGTACAAAAGGATAAATTATCTCGGAAATTTGCGAGCACTTGCGGCGTGTGAAAAACAAACATGTACATCGTGATACGAGGCATCTGCTTACTATACGAGGTATCGCATCTCGTGCATTGCATCAGCATCTCTCCGTTTCCGTTACGTTCGTACCTGGAGGCACACGATGGCATCTGATGTGCTCCCGCACGTATGTTTGACGTGTGCGTGGATGCATTTCTTATGCCACAGCACCTATGGCGTTACGCAGCAGATACCACGCGAAGTCATGATATATTACCCAGATGGCGATGCAGACCCTCTACACAATCCTCGATACTCAATACAAGCCTGGAGCGGAGAACTTCTCTCGTGTTATCCCAGGCTAGTTCCAGCGCAACGCAAATTCTTGAGGGTTGTTGCCTGGTGTCCAACGAGGCGAGGTCCATGATTATACTATTGAACGAACAAGGCACCAATCACGGACGCGAGCTGATTATGGCCCTAAAATGAACCGCGATAAATAAAGCTATCTTCGCGATACCGCTCCCGCAAGACTGGAGTCAAGGGAGGTTCAAGTAAAAATAGAGAGCGCTAAGAATTAAATTAGGAAGCATCCCAGCGCGCAGAGGCCTCGAGCGCTTTCGCCCTGGATCCAGTCAAGTTCGTCTTCCAGTGCCTATGGCAACAGATTGATTCCTGTTGTCAGAACAACACACTCTTGAATCGCTTGTACATAAGGTTCGCTCAAGGCCACATCGACATCACTTCATCCCATGCCCTCTTTCCGACACTCGCTGGCTTTCCTCACCGATTATAGACTCGGCTACAGTCCCCAAAGACGTGAGTACCATGCTTAAAGCACCGTCTGCACTTTCAATGTCATTGCTGCAGGATATCCCTGGCGTTGGACAACACCACTTGCACTGTTCATCCTCGTCACAAGTGCAACTCTTCTCGCCTGCCTAAATAGTACGCACACCGCGAACAAACCCATGCAACTTGTGTAACACACCCATTCAGTTCCGCTATCAGCCTATGAGATCACACAGGGATTCACCTATTTTCCAAATGCCACGGTTGCCGCACTACCCATGAGCAACATGATCCCTTCATTCCTTCATACTCCCACGGCAACATTTTCGCCCCAGACTTTGCATGTGGGCGACATATTTCAACTCAACAACTCGATCTTCTCCTACACAATCATGCGCGCATTTGATGCAGTCGACAACAGAAAACCAGTCTCTTCATTCCCATATTACAATAACCCGTTCTCCAGCTGCGATGTGGTGCGTGTACACAGACTTTTCCTAACACGGTGAACTCATTACCTTGAAAGACAAATATCACGGCCAAAGTTACACGCACGTTTGGGGATTCGCCCACTCCATTTCAGTACTATGAAGATACAGTCTCAGTCAGTCGAGCTTTTTCTGAACAATGCCTAGGCAACCGACTGCTTCCAGGCATTTATAACTTGTACCAGGCCGACCATCTTTCAAATGAGTGTAAATTGGGATCTTCCCGCTCCTACCAATGTAGGCCTGTTCAATGTTCCCATGAACGTACTTGAAAATATCGGGCTGGACCTGGTGAGTGCCAACCGAAATTGAAACTGAAATGCTTTATGATTTAATGAAGCAAGTGGCCTTCTGCTCTGAGTGAGCTAGATGATCTCACTCTCCACAAGCTGTTATTGACGCAGGAGTTGTAGAGTGCTGGATGATGACAATCACCCCCTTGGAACCGGCTCAGTCGAAGTCACCGTTCGACCATGTTGTAGCTGCACTGGGAACATGAGCACTACGTCGGATGCCACTCTTGACGCGGAGTCAGCTAATCTATTGGAACCGCCATGCAGCACGGAGCCCACTCGTTTCATCGGGCTTACCGGAACTATCAAAAACACGACATCCTTAACGTACCCCTGGGGCTATATTTATACGTGGAATGGTTCCAACATCACAGATCTATTTGCTGGGATGAGGAACGATCGGAAGGGCTACCTCGGATCCCACGACCTGTCTGCATTGAACGCGCCATTCCAAAATTTATTCCAAGCCTTTTACCACATCGTGCGCAGTGACTTGGGGGTCATCCTCGAAAATCAGATCTACAGCTCATCAGCGATGTTCAACCGGAGCATCACCAGAGTCGCAGCTCCCGCGGAGTTACGCAGCATCGGACCTTTTGGCAATATGCCACTATGGACGGCCAATACGATTCGCGCAGCTACTTCGAATGAAACATTGATGACACAATGGCGAGAATTCATTCCCGCCTTGAACGAAACCGACCGTGTCCCTGTCCTCGAGTACCTGCGACCTGTATCCCGACTAAAGCCCTTGGGATCAGCGATAACCAGCGTGTTTGTGTCAACATTCGCCATGGTCTCTACGGTGTGGACTATCTTTTCTATTGTGGCCCGGGCCCTGGTGCACACCCCTAGCGATGGTACGTTCGAGCAATGGTTGCCTGTTGAATATTTTCGTTTGGTTCTCATTCCGCTGCAGATTCAGACACGCCCATCTTGAGAGAGAGATCCAATGCATCATTCTATCAAGCCAAGCGGAGTTTCGAAGGTGAAGATCGAAAATACTTGTAAAATTCTGCTCTGAAGTATATTCCAATCAGAAATTGAAGCGACAGAAGCTTGTTTTCTTACCGGGGTCTCCAAGAACCCCATTTACACGGATGACCGCTTGAACATCCTTTTTGAACAAGTTGCAACCGTGATGAAGCGAATAGATCGCATGGAAAACAGTCTTCGCCACATGGAGCGGGGTATTGTAAATGAGTTGGGGAAGGACGATAACGAAGGATGAGGTCACTTCCAGCCACAATACCTACTTGCATATCCTGTTCCATTGGAGACCTAGCTCAGAACGGCTCTCAGAACGATTGAGTTGGGCTACTTGATCCCACCAGTGCTCCTGTCATTCTTTCTCCTCAAATCTCGTTCGCTGCTATCCTGAGAAGCTCGTCGATCTCACTGTGCTTCACGTCGAAGACGTCGCTGATATTCAGCGTCTATCTCTGTAAGAATCTGATCTGTGGTGCCCTCGTCCGGTCCGACTGTAAAACCGCCTTTTGCGGACATTTGGGAAAGCGCAGATGGAAAAACCAGAGGTACTGAAGCAGAGAAGGCGTCGTTGGAGACCCTTAAATATATTACAAGGTATGCCTTCGCTCCGCTCCGGCGGAGGAGGCTGACTACGGAAACAATGTGAAGTACGAATTCTATTGGATTATGTTAATCGAGAGGCAAGATGACTGCGTAGCGATACTGATAGCGGACAATGGAAACATTAATCAAGCAAATGGAATCAGACCAACGTATCTCGAAGTCTTGTGAGGTTGGATAAGCTCAGCCGCTTCCCCGCACGATTGAGCGGATGAAACGGCACGGCTCACGGCACGGCTCATTGTTGCAATCTTTGAAGAGTTCTCAGTAATCCTGGACACTCATTCAATGGATGATTTACGCACCACTTTCTGAGTCCAACTCGCTGGCCATCGAAATCGCACGATCTCAGAAGCTGCAGAGCAAGAGTGATTTCACCTCGCGATACGCCGTCCTGGCGAAGTGAAAATAACTCGCGAAGAAAACATCCTAAATTGTGTATGTAATGGACTGATCTAGCTTGCTGAACAGTGTCGACAACGGCAACTCCAATAACAGCGGATGTCTCTGCATACCGACGGTCAGTATGTGCAGGACACCCAGTAAGCTCACCCACCCTTTCTGGCCAACACCTGGAAGCGGTGGTGTAGACTGGTGGGCCGACCACCCCTTGATCGCGTGGATTCAAACTTCAACCCGGAATTGACTGGCAGGGGGTGAAGCGAAGGATTTGTAAAGTGTTGGATGCGAGACATATCAATATCTGTAATAGCGCGGAAGGTGCAAAAACTCAGTCTCCCGCTATGTGGGATCAAAGACTGAGGGCAATGGACGAGTGCATGGGGATTATATCTACATACTGCCGTACCAGCTGGCATCCGTCAAGATTTATATCACGGGCCGGACGCCGGGGCGCGCCGGAAAGATTGATTTCCTGACACCCCCACTCGACCCAGGCCGTAGTCCTGTTGATAAACAGAACTTCAAGTGCTTGTCGTGTGGAAGCACTTTGGTGAAAATGGCAGCCACCATATCTTCTGTTGGATACCAGAGCACTATGCATTCTCCGTGCCAAACCAAGTCATCTCGCACAAAGTGGTATTTGCACTGAATATGCTGAGTTTGTGCACGGTATTGGGGGTCTTGTGATAGGATAATCACAGCTCAACTATTGCATCTCAACTCAGTGGGATTTTTCTGGGGCTGTCCAAGCTTTTCAAAGACAGATTGAAGTCATTCCAGGTGCTGTCCTGCATTTGCAATCCATTCTGCTTGCTTTCGGTAGATGATAGAGCAACTATGGATTGTCAGTGACTTGACCGACCAATGGCTCTGTGATTTGCAATAAAGACATAACCTGAGGTTGAACAAGAAATATCTGTCCCCATTTCAATTTGCATCACTGTAGCCACAGAAATTCATGCCTATGCCAAAGTCGGCTCCATCGAAGTGCAGTGCCCAATCTTGTGTGCCTTTCAGATAACAAAGAAGTTGTTTGGCAGCAGCCCAATGAATCCGTTTAGGATTTGCACTGAAACGTCTAAGGACTCCCACAGCATGTGCGATATCTGGACGTTGAGGATCCGACAACACTCATCATTGTACCACCTTCAACGAGGGCCTTCTGATGAATGGTATGCTCATTTTCGGGGTCGATTGCAGTGAGATCAGTACCTGTTGCCATTGGTGTAGATACAGGTTTGCAATCGGTCATGCTATAGCGGGAGAGAACTTTGTCAATGTATTGACACTAGTTCAATGCAACTGTGCTTTTTGCGATCACGGTCAATTTCAATTCCAAGCGGATATTGAGCTGGACCCAAGTCTCGCATTTTGAAGCTGGAAGACAATAGGCCTTTGACTTTCTGAGAGAACTCTTTTGAAGTGGCAGCAATAAGGAGATCATCAACTTAAACAACCACAAAGCATGCCTGTTTCCCTTCTTTGTAGACATATAGACAAGTCTCTGAATTGACTCGATAGAAGCCAAGCTTCAGAAGTTTTGAATCCAAAGTTCGGTTCCAAGTTCTCCCTGCTGCTTCAGGCCATATAGTGACCACTTCAAGCGCCAGCAATGACCTGGAACTTCAAAACAGCGAGGAGGTATCATGTAAATCTCCTCTTTAAGTTCACTGTTGAGATAAGCTGTGGAAACATCCATTTGATCAAGCTCCACATTATGCTGTGCTGCAAGAGCACAGATAATGCGAACAGACTCATGATTTGCAGTAGGAGCAAAAGCCTTTGTAGTCAATGCCTTCCTTCTGTGTATCTCCTCTGGCAAAGATGTGAACCTTGAACCGCGCTGGCCAACCCTTTTTGTCTCTTTTGACTGATTGGTTTCACAGCTTCCAGAGTGGGAACAACATCATAGACATCATTTTCCTGTAGTCCACTTATCAGCATTAGAACTGTTCATGGCACCATGCTAGCTGGATCAAGAGGATCCTGTGCAGCAAAGGCTTCAGCAATAACATCATCAAGACTTGTGAGAAGAGGTGCTTCTGGTACGTCAGCAGCATCTTTATTGAAGTCAGGTTTGGCTGTAGGTGAAGGAGGAGCTGTTCGATATGCATCTCTGAGTGCTGCAATTTCTGCTTTGCTGGGCCTTGGTTTGACTCTGTGGTTCCTGTGCAATGTGCTCATGCTTGTAAGGGCAACCTTAAGCTCGGTGCAGGGTGCGGAAACTAGCAGGGGAATCCAATAACAGTACTAGAATACATGAGCAGAAATACTATGCACCTAGCGGGGGAATCCGAAGAGAAGAAAGGATGAGGATTGTCATGCTAGGCAAACCTTATATACTAATAGGTACTACCCAGTAGCACATGTCCATAGGTATCCACAATGATCCCAGGCCCGGTCGCATAACACATGCCAGCGTGAGCGGCAAGGCGGGACAGGGGCCGAGGGTGACGGAACCAGAAGTGATGGAACCGGGGCGGCCGAGGGTGACTGACCAAGAGGTGACGGAACCGTTGATTGATGTGCTCAGAACCTATATAAGAAACATGAGAGAATCAACCCTTTGACTCGTGATTGGCATAGAAACAGTTCGAAGACTGTAGAAACAACCAATCCTGCCACCTGAACCCATTCTGCATGCCTGCCACCCGCACCCATTCTGCGTGCCTGCCACCCACACCCATTCCCGCACCTGCCACCTGCACCCATTCTGCGCCTGCCACCTGCACCCATTCCACGTGCCTGCCACCCACACCCATTCCACACACCTGCCCACCCGCACCCATTCTGTATGCCTGCCACTCACACCCCTTTTATTCTGCCCGCACCCGCACCCCTTTTATTCCACGTGCCTGGACCGCACCCCTTTTATTCTGCATACCTGCACCCATGGCCATTGAACACCGGAAAACACTTACTCAGATTACAATACATTTTTAAATTGTGGCTACTCCATTTTTCCTGTGGGCTGCCCCACTTTCTTCTTTCTTATGGTGGGCCGCACCACCTACTGTTGTGGGCTACCGCAATTTTCTTGTGGGCCGCCCCATAGTCCCTTTTCTTATGCTGGGCCATGCCACCTACTGTGTTCACAGAGGTGGGCTGCCCCCCATAGTGGTGGGGAGCCCCACCTTGCTTATTGCCACTGGGGGGCTGCCCCACGCCTACGGTGGGCTGCCCCACTCCTACGGTAGGCTTCCCCACCATTTATTTTCCATTGGTGGGCAGCCCCACCACTTCAGACCAATCAGTGGGCTGCCCCACCCCATTTATTTTCTCCCAGTGGGCGCCCCATTATTTATATGGTGGGGCACCCCACATTGTTTGTCAATGTGAGGGCTGCCCCACCCATTTTATTCTCCTGCAGTGGGCTGCCCCCCACCCATTTTACTCCCCACTGGTGGGCTGCCCCACAATTGAGTTGTGGGGCTGCCCACTCATTCATTTCGGCATGGTGGGCACCCCCACTCGATTATTTTTATCTTAACCCCATCACTTCTTTCCATACACATACCATTGCACATTGTCTTGCAATACCAAAATATATAGTTTCCTTTTTCGGTCGTGATGGGTTGTTGTCAGCTGTTGTGAAATTCCCCTCACCAAGCCCGCATCTCCAAGTTCAAGTTATATTTTGGTGCCCATTTATTACAAGCTGAGTGTAACACACATGAGAAGTAAACCTAAGTAATAAGCTCCCCTTGTTGAATCTTGAATACCATTGCTCAAACCGTGAGATGCTGGCGTTTAACATGCACTACGTGAACTTGTCTTCAAAAAAAAAGTGACAAAGATAACAGATGAGATAAGATACTCACCACACAAGCAAACAACTGCTCTCGTCTCTATATGGCAATTTCGGCAATTTTAATTATCCCTCACTGCCGACACTCCTGCACGCTTCTTGGGCACCGCTCAATAACTCCCCACCACTCGTAAGTTATTTATTTTCTATTGCCAATTCCCCCTGCGCACTTCTTGCGCGCCACTCAATAAAACAAATATATTTGTTGGAGTTGATTATGCAGCTCAGCCTTCGGGCATTGATTGATAATCAGATTAGTAATGGACAGTTCAACTAGATACATGTAGAATATTCTAGATACCTTTTTGTAGTTTATAAGCTCAGAGTAAAATCCTGCTAGAGCATCTGATTGCTCTAAAGCAGCCTTCCAACCAACAGTGCTATTGCAATCTTACACTACCTCTTCCATCTAATTCGCCCTCCTCACTATTATTACAACAATATTCATTTGTACACACTTACACGCTGTACCTACGTATACCTATGTATCTACTGTCCTCCCCAATTCCACAAGATTCTATCACTACACTACCCCTTTATACATGCTGTGGCTTTTCATATTCCAACCCAATTCGCATTTATCAGACTCCTTTACATGCCATTGAATATCCACAACATCACTCTGAGGGACAAGTCAGCCGCGATTCGGTGAAATAAAATAGAGACAGCTCACCTCTTCACTGGTTCTCCCAAGGCACGCAATGTACCTTCCACCACCTGTATATAACCGTCCACCCCGCCCGCTCGCTTGAAATCGGAATACTCCCAGTGGTAAGTGCTGCACCGGCTTCCCAGGCACTGTGTCGGTTCGAGTGCTGCTCCCATATCACACAGCATCGTATGTGCAATATGTTCTGGCAGGTAAGCCAATTATCGAACAAGAGGGAACAAGAGGGAACTGCACTTACCCACACATTTTGGATGACGACATTCCCATTCCGCCACCCACACAATCTGCTGTATTGTCAATTCATAGTGCCTATACAACACCCGGCGCCTCTTCATGTTGCTGTTCCACTCGATTTTCCCTAGTGTAAAAGACAATAAGAACAATAAGAGGGAAGCATAGTTGCATAGGTCATATGGTTGATTCGGGGAAACACTCAGAAGACCTTCATTGCAAAAACTGTGCATCAATGGAACAGGCCGGACGCATCAGCGATGTGGATGGATGCGAGCCAGAAGTACAAGTCACGTCCGGGAAGGACATAGGACAGAAACAACTGGCGGGAAAGGATCATGTGGAACTGTGAAGTTGACAATAGGTCATGTGATTGTGGGATGTTGATTTTTTTTTTTCTTCTTCTCATCCATCATGTCATCCACCAATTCGCAACAATCACGCAACACATGGTGTGATAAGGACTGCGGTGTCAGTATTGAAATGTGTGTGATTCGAATTCGACTGCATTCATCCTCTAGAGGGGAAGGTATAGTTGAATGATAGTGAGGAAGATCAGTGCACAAATCTGGTGTGTGTGTACTCATCATCACCGAAAGTAACCAGAAATTCGCTTATTACAGCCAAAATTTGTGGAATCTTCTTGATCTGATTGCCTAGAGAGGTTCATCTGGATATATTCTTGCCCTCCAGAATGAATTTGGTATCAAAAATTATGTGCACACTTTGTGTAGATCAATTGTTTCAAGCCCTGTTCATTTTCGCTATGTGTGTCAGGAATTGAGGTGTATGGCTTCGTCTATAAGCAAGCATGGAGTTTTTAGTTGTCAGGAACATGCCTTGGGATATGCTGTACCTGGTCCATGACTTGGAACTCCAGTAAAGTGAATGGATGCTCATAATCAACACATTTTCTGGGGCAAGTCATGCCTGCATGGAGCTTGCACAAGCTGCTGTCCAGTTAACCTTAAAAAATGGAACTGTGAACAACTCAACTTTTTGCAAAACATGACTGGAGCACTCCCTAGTAACTGCCTCATACATTCATCATGTTCTACATGACCAATTGCCCTCTGAATTGCCTGTTCAACCAGTAATTCCGAAATATGACAGATGATACTGCGGGCAATTTGCCACAGGAATCTGTGACATAATGACAAACTTAACTGCTCCAGAATCTTCCAGAGATGTCTGTTCATCTATTCCAAGGTACTCCGATTTGCTTTCAGGCTCCTGGTATTTTCTTCGTGAAGTTTCTTTCAACTGATTGATAAAATGGCATGATTTTAATATGGGTTGCTGATCTTTTCTTGTCCCCAGGAAGTAATACTAGGGCAATTCCCCTCATGACACCAATGTCATTCGGATGGCGGGCAAGACGACCTAGCTATCTAATCCTGGAATGTGGCACCACATTCTCGGATTGAATAGCTACTAGGCCTATTTAATACGGATGCAAGTCACAGACGAATGTGGGTTCCAGTTTTACCTTGCATAGATGCATTGCCAGTGGTCTCAGGTGTGCCTTCGCCCATAAAATATGATTCTGTACTGTGCAAGTCTGAATCTGCACGCAAAAGCCAAGTTTTGTATCCGTCTGAGGGGAATCTTGACAGACGGGTTGGTGAGTGTCGCGACGGCCGTCAACGCGTCAAAAACGGGACGCATCGGAGCTTTAGAAGAAGAATATGAACCCGAATTCGACTAATGTTCTCGGGTGGATTCAAACCATTGATATCCCGCAACGACTTTGTCATCTTGCTTGAGGTTTGAATGGCTTTGTTGCCACTCCTATAGAGACTAAACAACTAGAAAGCAGGTTAGTGAGTGAGCATTGCGACAAGGAAAACACAGCGGAGGAAGTGAAGACATATCCTGCGTCTTTAGGCCACTAATTTGCTCCAACACTGAAGGGGCAGGGCAGGGAACGAATTGTGATTGATCCCGAAACACTTGCCAGCAAACCGGTATCAAGAGGAAATTTCAAGTTAGCGCGTGTAAAGAGTAAATGATAAGTGATTATGGCAGGTGAAGTGGGGAACAAAGAGATTCAACACCTTCAAAAGTCGGCTGGTATGTATGATCGAAACAAACACCCGAGTTTGCTATTGAAACATGGTCTTATAAAACCTTTGCACACCCTCTTGACGGGTGATAGTACCCTACTTCCCCGAACACACACACACGAGCATTAGGATCGGATTAGTGTTTTGTTTTGATTTTGGTTGGATTGTGATTAGTGACAAGCTCGCTTCACTCTCCAGTTGATTTCATTAGATTACACGGCTGCACCCTAGTGCACCGTTTCATTGAGTCAACAACAGGAACCTCAACTTAAGATCTCGATGTGTCCAGAGTCAATAGTATTGATTCCAATAAAGCTACTACTTGTGAAGTGTGTGTACAATCTCCACTAGCAACCTGAGACCACCTGCGCCAACTTCGTACAAAGTCGGGGTGTAATAATCTGAGGTTCTAGCCTGCTCTGTGCTCCCTTTATACTACTGAGGTCCATGGTACATGTGATAAACAGAATGAATAATATAAATGAGTGAAAATGATGTGATAGGTACAACAGCCAATGAAACGACTGCTGTTTGGTTTTATGATGGGTCTATGCCAAGCGGAACAGCCACACTGATCCGCTAATGTCCATTTATGGGTATCGTGAGTGATCCCTCAGCTTGCCATCAGCTGCTGGAATCGCTATCCTGATGAAGCGGAGTTGAATCCGCTGCCTGGAGTTATCTAGCACTGGTCAGTGCACCGACTAGCAGTCTGTTTATCTGTTACTGCATATGTGGTGACCCACGCATCTGCACCAATAGCCTGCTAGCTATTCCTCTACTGTCTACTTGTCTCTGTTTGTGACTCGCAACCGTGTCGCGACAGTCACGTGCTCGCATCTGTTTCAGGTCTCGGGTCGGTCACTAGTAGGGTACCGCATACTAACGCTCTTGCTAGAAGGCTGCTAGCACATAGTTTACTTCCCTTCAGATCCCAGACTCGGTGCTCGCACCTCCAGCTAGCGTCCTCGCAGTTTCACTCTCCTGTGTCTCGCTTCCTAGGTGCTAGCACCTTGACTGTGTAGGCTTATGGTTATTTCCCCATGGTTTGTGCCTTCAGACCGTACTAGCGTGTCACACTAGTCATATCTGATGCTACAACTGGCAGCTTGGGCTCACTCCAGTTCTCCTTTATATCACCTAGCCAGAGTCCTGAGTGCTAGTAATAACACTTCAGAAGTGCTAGCGCTTTCCCATTGTATAAATACCGGTCCTAGCAAATCGCAAAATAGCACTAGATGCCACGCGCTCTTGTTACGGCGTTTCAACGACTTGACAAGTCGACTTTAAACAGCAATCGACTCAACTCAACTCAACTTGTGATGAGTTGAGTCACTCGAAGTCGGTGAAGTCGGGCATTTTTGGCACATTTCTTGATTAATGACAATAAAACAACGAGCTGTTCATATTGGGTATAACTAGTTAAAGGTAAAGTAGGTTTACTCAATATCACTAAGTTTGGAATAACTACAAGGTTGTTTTGTCCTCCAGCATCCGAATGGTGAAGGAATCTGTCATTTCAAGGTAAATAATTTTGTTGAATCAGTTCAGATATCTAAGACCTTTCAGGATGCGTATATCCTGGGATCTCAGGTGGAACTTTACTTCCAGATGCATCTCTAGTGATACTGGGCAAGGAAACTCTTGTATATCTGTGTTGGGGACAGGCGGTCTAACAACAGAGTGAATAATTTTTTCTAATGAATTCGGATATCTGATACCCTTGTAAATATGCGTATCTTGCAATCTGAGATGTAGGTTTTCCCCCAGACGCATGCTTAGTAATAATAGGCGAGAAACTGTTGTATACATGTGTTTGGGACATGTGATCACAAGTTGTGTTCCAACAAATAAGTTCAGGTATCTGAGACCCTTCAGAATATGCATATCTTGTGCTCTGAAACCCATATTTGTGCCCATATGCATCGCTAGCAATACCGGGCGGGGAAACGATTGTATACATGTGTTTGGGACATACAACCACAAGTTGTGTTACAACGACAAGGTAGATAATTTTATTGAAGAACTTCAGCATCTAAGGCTTTTCAGAACATGAATGGTTTTCAATCTGGACTGCAGCTTCGTGCCAAAGTGTGTCACAGGCAAGAGTAGGCAAAAAATGTCAAGATCACCAGCTGCACATTCAGGACAGAACTTGAGAAATTAAACTGAACTGAGACAAGAAAGTGTGAAAAATATTACATGGCCTTGCACGCCATCCACCCGGCCTCCCATCCTTAATTGATGTCCAAATTATCTTCGTCCCCTTCACCATGTTAAGTTTCTGTCTCTTGGGCGGTGCACCAGATTTCGCAATGGTTTCAGCACGTGGCGGCCCACAGCGAGCGTTTCCGGCCGTAAAAGATAGGTGATGAGGAAGGAGTTTGTTCTCAGTGCGCTGCCCAAACCACACCTGGTCAACAAACATACAGAAACTATACAGTCCCAACGTCGTCTTGTTGACCACCTTGGAGACATCAGTTTCTACCTGGCACCAGGACTAAAATATCGGTCATGAGTCACTGTGATCAGAAGGGCGAAACAGATGTGAAGATACAGGCCAGTTTTCGCCGCCTTGAGCGACAAATGGAGCACAAATCTTGTGCCTGTAACCACTGATGGTTATTTCATGGTTAGGAAGAATCTGACGCATTGGTCGGCGCGACTAAGAGTAGTGACTACCATCGAGCCACAATTGCGCGCCAAAATTGAAGTACTATTGGAAAGAACTACACCGATCGCTGTGCTGTCTGGCTGAATGGTGGTCTCCGAATTGAGCAAACCGAGCTTTTGAGCCTGCTGAAAAGCCTTTGAAGAGAGACGAGAGATCTTGTGACGATAAGTAGTAAGACATAAAAAAAACTGTGTGGCCATCCACACTGAATGAATAGAATTGTTGCCAGAAATATGAGGTAATGTAGATTCCTTGAATGCGAGGGCTAATCTGTTGGCTTCATACTCGATGAAAACTTGGTGAAGCCGAGCCGAGATGGCGTCGCTCTGACACAGTTGGTAAGTGGGGATCAGTGGAGATATGAGTGCCAGCTGGAGCTTCAACATCTTGGGAAGACTTCATGACCAGGAAGATTAACCATTTTTCAGACATCGAGATCATACGGCATTCCCGCTCTTAAATAGCGGCAACTGTCGCTGCGGGTTCATAACAGACATTTATTTTATGGCCGAGACACTCATGCGGGTGTATGACACATTCCCTCCCGGCAGAAACATTTCGTCTTTGCATGTGCTGGCCTTCAGGTTCACACCACATTTTTTCCGACTTTGCCGTGGACTCGGTAATCATACGGCAATCTCCTGGCGGTGAAGATCCAAATGAATCGAGTGATATTAAGGCTTTCGTTCGTTTCCTGTGAGCGCGTGGGATGACAGTGATGGAAATCATATTTATATGAGCTGTCCGAGGCCCCACACGACAACAATATGCACGCGCTAGCTGTCGCACCCCTCAACAAGACATGCTCCGTCCATTCTAAACAGTACAGCATCGATTTAACTACTTGAAATGTTTAACATATTATCTATATTTCAGGGCAGTCCAAATACTAATACAGTACCTGATGTTGATTTGCTACAAAGTACACCATCCAACACATTGTATGTAGATACTATTCTGCTGACCGAGTGGGCATGTCCGGTGGCGGTTTGGTTGCGAGCCGAATGTGGGATGTGTGGCGACGACGGAGAAAAAGGATACTTTCTTTTGGCCGCTTGAATCCATGCTGGATGGTGAGCGCTGGTGAGTATAGTTCTGCTGAGCGTAGGTCAGTTACCGAATGTGTCTGCTCTGATCTGAATGTGTCTTCAAAATCTTCCAGGCCTGCTGAGATTCACACCGATGCCTGTAGTCCTTACCTATATACTAATGTCGACTCAAGTGACTCAAGTCGACTCAAGTCGACTTGGGTTCGACTCAGAAGTCGGTCGGAGTCGTGTGCATGACTCGACTCGACTCGACTTGAGTCGACTTCGCCAAGTCGACTTGGCGGGCCGGAGTCGGAAGTTGCGGCAACACTAATCCCCACCAGCTGGTGCCTAGTGGCCTGGGCATAAATATTATTACACCCATCAACCAGATCCCAGTATCTAGGGCAAATAATATTATTGTCTGCAGAAAGGTAGGTCAGCTGAGTCCTAACATTGAGGGTGTCTAATATTCTCCCCACCAGCCGGTGACAAGTGACCTGGGCATAAAATATTATTACACCTGTTGGCCGGACCCCAGCACCTAGGGCAAATAATGTTATTGTCTGTGAAAAGGTAGGTTGGCTGATTCCTACCATCTAGGGTGTCTAATATTTTTCTCCCTACTAGCCAGTGCCAAGTGGCCTGGACATAAAATATTATTACACCTGTCAGCCGGACCCCAGCATCTAGGGCAAATGATATTATTGCCTGTGGAATGGTAGGTTGGCCAAGTCCTAACATCTAGGGTGTCTAACATTCCTCTCCCCACCAGCCAATCCCAAGAGTACTGGGTTTAAAATATTATTACACCTGTCGGCTGGACCCCAGCATCTAGGGCAAATAATATTATTGTCTGTGGAAAGGTAGGTCGGCCAAGTTCTAATATCTAGGGTGTCTATTATTCATCGCCCCACTGGCCAATCCCAAGAGTACTGGGCTTAAAATATTATTGTACCTATCAGTCAAACCCTGGGTTCCAAGATGAATAATATTATGGTCGATATGCACCTCGTGTGGCTGAGCCCTACTTTCCTTGGTCTCAAATATTCCTCTGATCATCAGCCGTTTCCATACCAGTAGGGAGTATGATATTGTACCCTGTATGATATGGTCGGCCAAACCCCGTTGGCTGGGTAAACGAATATTGTGGCCAGCTGGCCAGAGGTCTTTTGGTACATCAATTTTCCATAATGGCCCATATCCATCCTCTTACTTTTACCATGGGCCCAGCCCTAGCCTCATGGGAAAATAATATATCTGGCTGGCCAGAATATTATTACTGTCCTAGAGTCTCGGCCTCGGCCGATAAAGCCGGCGGACTTAGGGGGACCCTAAACTCCAGGGATGAATCATAGGTAGGGGCCTTAGACTCTAGGGCATTATAGACCCCATATTGTGTTGTTTCAGGGCAACCAGCTGAAAGTGTCGTAATACGTGGTCTTCTAACTCGTTCTCCCTCGTTAGAAACTGAAAGAAATTGATGTGTTCATTTTGACTCAATGTGGCTAGCTCAAATTTGATGGCCACTGATATGCCTCTTTCTCGCTCGATCCGGCTCAACGCCTTTTTCACGGGGCCTAAGGACCAGCCAGGGAATGTGAGAAACAATGAAAGCATCCTCTTCTTTTGTTGTCTATGCTCGAAATATCCTGGAAATAATTCAACATGTGGGGATATTGAGTGAGGGGAATTACCAACCACGATCATTAAAAGATGATTTGTGTTTCATTACTTTCGGGAACCCATACTGGCATTGTTTGGGCCAGCCACAACGATGATATGACTTTGAAGGATCGTGAATGTGAGTCATGTGTCGAGTAACAGCTTCCCGAAGGGGACCAGAGCTACGGGGTAGCTCAGCACTAAGAAATTTGTTGACTTCAGTAGGAGTTTTTGGGACATTCTTGAGTGCAACTGCAATGTGTTCATGAGGCAGACCACGCTTTTGAAACTCCGTGACGCGAATATAGTAGAGAATCGGTCCAAAGACCTCCCGGATATGCTTCATGAGTAGCGAAAGATACTGTTGAAAAACACGGACAATAAGATCGGGCCGGTCATTTGCAGTTTGGCCAGGTTTTAGTTTGGACGTAATTTCTGGCCACTGGGGATTAGTGGTGAAGGTCATGAACAGTGTCACCGGGCCAAGTGCCTTTCGTAGTGAAAGACAGTCCGAGATATTTGCTGCTGACCATGCTGGGGAGTGAACAAAAGTAGATGGCAAGCGCACATCATCAATTGGTTCCTCATCGCCTGTTCCGATGAACTCTTCCTCTTCAGGGTCGGAATGTTGATTAATGCGGATGTAAGTGAGACGGGCCTCCTCTACTGCACTCCATGCATTAACCAACCATTCACCTGCACATACTTAGCCTTGATAATTTCATGAAACTGAAATTACCTGTGAGTCGCGAGAATGTGGACATTTGTTCGGCATTCATGAAAAATCTGGACGATACCATCTTGCTTGGCTAAATTTTTCCTTGTCCCGTGTCTGACGTGATGGAGACCAAGCCAGCGTCCCTTCAGGCAAAAGTGGAAGATAGTGCAGCGGTTCCACAAAAGGAAAGAGAATATCGAGATAGATCGGTTTATCATTTCCCGTTCGCTGAATCACCAGTTTTCGGCCCGACGGCGGGGAGGCAGGTGCATGGGAAATTATAGCTGCAATTTCTCTAGCATTCCGCTGCGACACATCTAGGGAAGCGCGGGCGACTCTCCTTGCCTCAGTGTCCTTTTTTCTGCGGAGGTCCTGGACACTATTACCCTCGCTAGCGCGTCGAGTTCGCTGTGCTGCGCGCCTACGCTGCTGTTGATATTCGTTAGTAAGGCGTTCAATCTGGTCGGGATCAAGTATGTCGCGTCTTCGGACAATTAGTAGCAGATGCGGAGGAGGAGGAACATGTTAACACACACGACAATGATTCATTGTCACTTTCCATGATATAACTGACCGGCAAAAGTGCAAGGTGGTAGATAAGAGTGAGTCAAGGTAGTGAAGCCGCGACGATGGCACGTGTAAAATCGCAGCCGCACAGCACAGCAATAAACAGCTTCACGACGTTGCAGTTTGAAGACATAACCTGGTCGGAGTGAGGCGTTAAAGCGCAGGAACACAGAGTTTAATCGACACAGCTCAGGGACAGATTTTAATCAATGCTAGAGGCTTTAGGGTCTTCTATAGTAAAAACAATGTCCATTGAAAGTTCAAAGTGGAGGTTCAAGTTGTAAGTGTAGTAGGGATTCAGTACTTGTTCGCTGGCTGAGGTCGCTGTGAGGCGTAAATAGCACCGGGACACGGAAGCTGCAGATCTGGGATAGAAGCTAATTAGACTGATGGCTAGAACTAGGAATTTGGATGGAAAATGATCGGGGAAATATTAGCATTCATTTAACGGCGCTTCCGCGAAAGAGATTGATTCCCGCCGCTTGGGCGGGCGAAAAGGGCGGAAGTCAATCCAGGAGAGTGGATCGAAATGATCGGAGAAATATTAGCGCTCATTTCCGGCTATTTCCCGGCGCACCCACGCTTCCAAAGATTTGAAGCAGATGTGCGAAAGCGGAGGCTAACGGCTTCGGATCGACACCCGTAGTTAAAAGGGGATAAAGGCTTCAGACAGACAGGGCTTAATTTTATAAAGAGAGTGAAGTGAAGTGAAATGATTACAAATCGTGGGAACTCGGCTAGGCTGTTCACACAAATCGAATATGACCCTTCTGGTCTCTCGCAACGGGTATACTGGCTGTATTCGGTTAAATTTGCCTCCCAATGTGACTGCAACACTGTTCCGAAGGAGTTGGTGTTCTGCTTTTTGCAGCGCCAGACAGCCGACAAACTTAGCCGAGTTCACACAATTTATAATTTATAATTAAAATCCGACCCAGGTCGAATTAAGAATTGAGCACCCCTACTATGAGTGCTATGGACACTATGGCCGAACTATGGCTCGGCTACGGTTTTCCGGATGCAGCAATGAGCGGGCAGTGGCCGGAAGTAATTACCCGAGCGCTTCATCGCTACAGATGACGGCATCAGGTGCGTCTCTCGCGAGAGCTTCTGATATATCATGGCGTTGCTTTCGCGAGAGCAAATATGATGTATCGGAACCCCACATAGGCCTGTCGACAGCTCAAAGCCTTTGAAACAACCACGAGACACGTCGGCGGTGCTCAGTAAGACAAATCAGAAATAGTTACTGCAAGCTAGGGCCGCACGGCACGTATTCGTCACTTAGAGCCGGGTTGGCTTTTAACACTTCGAGAAACTTTCTACAGCCTTGAAGTGCTGTTTAACTGCGGGTCTAGTGCGATCTGTTTCTGAAGCCACGGATCAGCGGAAGGCGTGTGAACAATAAAGCGGGTAAGGCCGACGAGCGGCAGAGCCCACTACCAATTTATTAATATAGCTCACTTCGAAGTTCGAACTTCTGTGCAAACAATTACTTAGGCAGCCCACAGTTACTGTATGAGATACAAGATGGGCCTCCGCTTCGCTCCGGAAGCCAAAAAATAACTTTATTGAACTGTATCGAAGGAAGAAGACAACATTAACGCAGTCACGACTCACAACCAACTCTCCGTCTTCACAAATGAGTTTGAACTCGTTGGTAAACAGTACAACCGGAAGCGGGGCACTTCTTCCACACAGTCATCTGAATTCGCGACTTTCGATCGGTGATTAGGGTGAAGTCCTGCATTTATACTGCTCAAGCATAAGCAAACCTCCAAAGAATCGTACTCAGTGTTAGAAATCGGGCCAAAAACTGAGTGATTCGCTCTCGCGGTGAAATGATCCTGAAGACAGCTTTGAAATGAAAATCTCCCGTCAGTTATGTCTGCACTTAGGATGTCCGAGTAGGATGGGGTGCTCACTGTATGAATTTCGAGCCAAATGGAGACGGTCACAGCGAAAGGTCGGAGAACAGAAGAATGCCCAGCAGCCCAACAAACACAGGGCTTTGAATTGCGAGGATCTGTCGACGAGATAGACGGTGCAGTATACATAGAACAATGGGGGAAGGAGCATCGACGGACGAGTGAGACCGAAGAATTGAGATTGAGCGACATTGATGGGAATTTGGAATTAACAGACACTACCGAAACAGCAAAGAATAATGTGTTGCACAGATTGAACTGGCACAGAACCCAGGTGGATTGATGTTGAACTAAAAGTTGACCGTTGAGGTGTCCAACTGCAGGCAGCACTTGAGCCGAAATTGATCTGGTTTTCAAAGTAGAGAGTGCGCTTGAGGGAGGTGGACATTGACGAAGCAAATTGATCATGCAATCGAAGGATATCTCCATCGGGTGGTGGAAGAACGAACCGTACAGGTGAGAGAGAGAATGAGATGAGCTTTTGAAAATATCTTCAGTCAAGGATAGACAGTGCGACTGAACTGAGGTGCAAGAGAAGTGGGCGAAAGATTGGTAGCCCGAAAGAAGGATGACGCTCCCTGTTTATATGTTGAGAGGGGAGATTGCGTGGCCTCCCGGCTGGATAATAATCATTGAGCTGCGCCACTGTTAACAGCAGCTGCGATAAACATCATTCCGTCAAAAGTGGCTGCGCAATGGTCAGCTGTTGCGCTTCATGGGGTTTTGAAGTGGAAAATTAAACTGCGTAGGTGTATTTTGACGCCGAGATATGAGGACGACGAGAGAGGGTGAAGAAAGGGGATACGGCAAATGGAGCTGTGCGCAAACATGTACAATGACACGCCGAGGTAATCGTTAAAGGACGGTTAATAATTAATGTCTGGGGGACAAACTGCGGCGGATTGCGGATCGCAGTAAAGAAAGGTCAGCCGGACAATTTTTGAACTGAAATTGAATCAAGGACTGTGGATGGTGGGTGGGTCAGTTGACTGGAGGTAGGCAGAATTTGTGGGAACACAAATGGGGAATTAACAAACGCTCGAGCCAAATGGGGGATGTGGATGAACACGAGATCGACACTGCGTGAAAAAACCACAGGAGCAGATGGTATAAAAGGGGTTAGAAAGAGAGGATTGCGAGAGGACGAGGAAAGCAGCACGGATAAAAGGGGAAATTGCACCGCCGAGGAGCCATTTCGTTAAAGAACGGTTAATATTTTCGATATATTCTCCACACTTGTATAAAGAATTCAATGGCGGCTCAAAGCTTGCTCGATCACTGCTCACGCATTGACCAGTTCGAATTGGGCCACATTAGTGTCAAATGTACAAATCATTCCAAGATAAATTTATCGAATTGCCTGACACCAAAACTGGGCAAAGCCCAAGTACTCAGTACCTAGTGATCATCAGTATATGATTGAAGCTACAAACGAGTACCGCATACACTTGATCACACTAGAGCTATTAAAATGGAGCTGTAGAATAAATTTAAGTCTAGATTTCAATAACAACTTACTCTCAGATTGCATCACCCAGCTGACCGGGGTATCAATGTCCACAATGGAGAGGTTGAGAGCATGGGGGAAAGTGCTATGAAGCATGCCGGAAGTTGTGCATCATCAAATCGAAACAAGTACTCATGGGTTTCCAGGGTCAACAACGCCAGAAGAAAGAGTAAGAGATTCGTGTGGAAGGGTCTGGTGGCAAAAGAATAATCAATCTCAGCCAAGAATGCAGTCGTACGGGAGCTCTGAGCAGACCAAAAGATCAATTTGCATAAAGCAAACAGTGTCGCCAGAAGGAAGAGTCAGAAGACTGGAAGTAAGCGAATGAGGAGCCTGAATTCCATTCGACAAGATCCAGTTAAGAGTCACCCCAAGATTTTCAGAAAGATAATTGACAGAGGTGGAGAGTGGTTTATTGCAGAATGCCGCAGAGGGCATGGTGAAGGTATGAGACAGAGAGAGGTGCCACGTCAATGCCATGCCGTTCGGTGTTTGCTATCCGTGGGTTACGAGACGCGAATGACTCGCAGAGGGTCTGGACTCGGGTTTTGGCAGACAGAACCGAAGCTGACGCAATAACTGCTGACACTGTACGACATGTGGTGTTTACATGGCAACTGATGGCCGCGTGCGGCAGGGTTGAAGTACGAAACAAAAATGACAAATTCATTGCATTGGATTTGGACACTGGCAATCTGTATTTGAACCAAAAAACATCAGAAAAACGGCCAGGAAACAGATGATAAATGGCTCCGAGTGGGGGTCGAAATACTGTTTGAACAACTCTCTATTGCTGTGTTTTCAAAACATGACACATTCAATATGACGAAATTTTGTTTGTTCTTGTAATGAAAATGTAATCTTCACCAGGCAGTTAAAATAGGGCGCCCTAAAACCCTTACCTAAAGGTAGCGGGAATCCCCCAGCAGCGTGGTTAAAAATGGTGTTTCGGTGGGAAAGACGAGTCCAAAAAGGCTGTAAGATTCAAGCACCGGAGCAGAGAGAGCGATGCTGGGAGGGCTTGAAGGGGATAAGAGTAAATCTTAATAAAACGGTTAATCATGTCTGCAGGGCAGAATGACTCGCAAACCAACTCCAAGGGCACGGATCGCGAGGCAGCTGGGGAAATGAGTGATGAACCTCACACAGACGTCTGGGGACCCGCACAGGTGGGTCATGGGTGGCGGTTTCGAACCGACAGGAACTTGATGAGGTTCCGGTTGTCCTGATTAGTTATTTAAAATTCAAAATTGTTCGAGTTACAGATCAGCGCCTGGATTCCAGAACACCATGAATAGATCGTGATTGTTAAAACTTTGATGACGGTGCCAGCTGGAAGTGGGGATAAGCCGCTCAAGCATCCTCCACCGACTGCGACGTGTCATCCGACAATGCCTTCAGCAGTCCATAAAATCGACGAAAATAGTCCACTCGTCCAGTATGCGGGCCCGTGGGACCTCGGCGGCGCCGACGACCCTGAAGCCAATCGGTAGGCTCGCTCTTTCCAAGACGAATCCACGTGCTGACTGTTCTTCAGATACAATCAGGGCACATTCCTTCATTGTACTGGCACTCAATGTTCAGCTACCATTTCATTCACTGGGACGGAAGTTCATGTTGTCGGAGCGCTTCGGAATACTTCTGGTCCATATCAGTGCGTCTTTGTTTTATCGATTCTCACCAACATGGCTTAAAACGATATAAAACCCCGACAGAGTCAACCTTGATGGTCAGGTATTCGGGCCCTTTGTGACTCAGCGCCCAGTTGTGGAGCAATTTCAAATTGACTTGTTTAATCAAACCAACCTACTGCCCGGCGCACATAACCTTACCATTTCTGCCGCTGCGCCGGTCGCGACCCCTGGGCCCATCCACCTGGACTACGTGCGCATGTCTTGTCTGATTGCTAGCTTTTTGCAACGCCGATCACGGACTTCGACAGTTCACCTGGATTAGCGATGTCAATTCCCAGGTTGACATCCGTGTGCAGGACGATGCTTCTGCGTTCGTCTACGAGCCCCCAACGGCTTGGTTCACCTTCACAGACAGGGATATTACATTTCCAGGGTTTGACGGCGGTGGCCAGCGAGTGTTTCTGGTTCCCCCCATCCACATAGCCATCTGATTTCCCATTGATTCTAGCGGAACCACCTTAGGTGGCGCCAATGTGACCCTCTCTTTCACGGTACGTGTATCCCTACGCCGCCTCATCCTTCCTCACCTCTGTCCCCCCTTATCGCTTCCCTGCGCACAGGGTGATCGAGTTGGTCTGTACGGCTCCATCGGAGTTCAAGGCGGGCCGTACACCGTGCGCGTTGACAACGGGAGCGTCTCGAACTTCACCTCCAAGCGAAGGATCGCGGACCCGAACACGTCTTTGGCAGATTACCTCGCGGGACAAATGTTGTTCTATGCGGACGGCTTGGTCGCAGGAAACCACACGCTCACAGTGACGTCTAATTTAGGGTCTCTTGGCATCGATTATGCCATTATTGACGGAACACTCAAACCAAGTCCGACAAATCCCTCGAATCCAGCGGGGAAGAGGTGGGTTCCCGTTTGCTGTTCCGAAATGGCGTAATCGCGACCCGGCTCTGATTCTTGCTCTTTCTTTCAAGCGGGTCGACTAGGAGCCCCAAGTAGGTTAATACCCGAGGTTAATTTCTCCCTTCAATTGATTTATCCCTCAGAACCGGACTCTCCCCGTCCGAAACTGGTGGAATAGTGGCTGGGACTGCTGTCCTCGTGTTGGCTCTCGTAGGGGCTCTGGTGTACGTCGTGATACGACGTCGACGGGTGCGAAACAAGCTATTCTTCGCGTGCCCATGGCTGACCAAGAACCGAAGTCGCATCAGCAAACCCAGGTTTCCTCACTAACAATTACTTCGTTCCCTCATGCTGGCTATCCTTCCCCCGCGGGATCGTCTCTCATCCCACCGCGGCGACAGGGGCCACTAAAATCACTTGGTGTGCGTGTGTCTTCACTACGCGTGTGTGCTGCGGCTCACTTGTTCCAGAACGAGGTTCAACGTCAAGTCACGCAGCTGGATCCACCAGAGTACTACAGTGTAGAAACGGGGGGTGGGAGGCACTGAGGGGATTCTTACCGTTCTCGATTTTGGCATCTCCGAGTCTGATTTACAAGTCGACCCATGACATTTCATCCAGGCTGTAATCCCAGTGTGCCATAACTGATCTTTATTCCTGAAATTGAGATTACAATTTTAGACGGACTGGGATCACTCGTTCAGCATGGCTTTGTGGCCATTCTTTGTGCAATCACTGCATTCAGGCCCCTAGGCGACAGAGGGTGTGTCCGCCGCGCCGCGGCCGAGCGCGGCAGACCCGAGCGCGACGTGGTCCGCCGCGGGTAGCCTCCCTAGGTCTAGCTGATGTGCAATCACCGGGCGCGCAGTTAGGGCGCTCGGAGCTGGAGGTCATCGACGGAAGCAGGCTCCAGATCAACTCCAGATCCTTCGCGCCATCTTTGCCGACCGTGTTATGTCACTGTCACGATACAGCCGATATTGCCAATTTTTTGCGGAGCACCTTATGTTGACATACCTTCTGACACTGTGCTGAGTTGCATGAGAGGCTGTTGAGCGGTCATTTGTGCCCATTGGCCAAAGAGACCGTTTCTGTGAGCGGCTTCAAAATCAGTGTTACGCCCAAATCAATCGGTTGGTAAGACGATTCCCATATGAGCTAAATATTCCCATGCGCTCCAAGGTCACCATGGTGGTATTTCTCTATTGCTGGCCAGGCAGCCCGAATGACGGAGATAAGGGACGACGACGGCGCCGTGGTCGGAAGAGGAGGTAGGCTAGGGCGGCGGGGGTTGGCCGCCCCCGCCGCGACCGATGGCGGCAGACCCTTCTCGGCAGACCCTGTCGCGTAAGGTAGGCAGAGCGCGTCCGATGGCGGCAAAGCTCAGCAGCCTCTGCCGATCAGGGGCCTGAATGCAGTGAATCCAAAGACTCGGTGTATAGAGTACAGTCAGTCGCTGTTTGTGTAGGTAGGTAGGATTACACCGCACGGTCCCACTTAGCAACGCTAGGGAGCATCTGAGTATTACGAGTACTTTATGTTTAGCAAACATAATGGCATTCGCGCTCAATTTTCCTCGCCCAGATGGGACTCGGATCACACATCTATTGTGATCAACCCTGGCAACCAACATTTTTTCCGCATAGGAAAAACCTTTCAGCTGCCAAGGTACTTTGCTGACCCAGATGTGATTGGCCAGACTGCGCAAAGGTCTGATATTTTTTGAGAAGTTGAGCGCGCATACATGATCACAATAATCGGCCATAACAGGCCCTTCAATCTCTGTAATTGGGTCTCCACTAAATGTCTGCTCCTTTCGAGTCACACCTGTGGCATACAAAACATCGTAGTTCAAGTCAAGGTCAGCCTTCGAAGTCAGTTCAGTAAATGGAACCAACAATCTGCAAACCAAGCATCCGGCCTCCGGGAAGTTTGCGGGATTTACGGTGTCACACATATTTGTGATGATTCAATGTTCATCCGCGATGGAAGGAGGATCAGGTGGGAATGTGCAAACATGGTCATTTCCGGTGGAAAGCTTGGCTACCTTTCTTGCCTTGATGCATCATGCTTGGACTTAACTGCATTGCTGACCCGAGCTCGCTTTTTAGCACGTTTATCGTCCCGCAAAACCTGTTGTTGTTTTCGCTTCTGCTGAAGGATCTTGTTTTTATCTGGGAGTCGTTCTAAGATACTCACGGATTCGGTGCATTCACAATTACAGACATGTTCAGAGAGATTGTTCTTGATTTCATGCATAGTGCGGTGGCCAGGGATCCCGATACGGTAAAAGGCTGATATGTCTTTTAAATCTGCTTTCATTGGCTTTGGGACAAGCGTGCGAAGAGATATGTGGCATAGGATGGTTCCACAAGTGACTTGTGAAAACTAACTTGCCCTGCCACAAGTAACTTGTAAGCAAGTTACTTGTAGCAGAAAAAGTTAGTTGTTCCCAGGTAAGTTCCGCACAAGTTAGCACAAGTAACTTGCAAGGTGATGGCAAGTTAGATCAAAGTAAGTTTGGTTGTGTTTAACTGGTAGTTAACTTGGGGCGATTGAAGGAGCATTTAGTGTGTGTGTGCCAGGGAAATAGGCTTTAAATTCTTCAATTCATATAGTGACACATTTATATGAGGTCTTGGGCCAGTATCCAGCCTCACCACTGATGAAAACTGTTGAGCCTCCTATTTCTCAGTGACTTGAACATGATGTCAGGCTGGGAGAGCAATTCATTGTACGGAGGGAAGTCTGTGAGACATACTTGACATAGAAACCTGATCTTGATCTGTAATTTTGTCTCCCACGACCTTCTAGAGGCGGCGTCAGTGTGATTGTCCTGAACAAGTGTAAAAGTATTCATTTTATATGTCTCAGGCCTAGCAGGTGTGAAAGCTCAAATTAGGCACCATATAAATGTCCAAGAGAATTTATTCCTCGTTACCTGAGTGCACCAGTGACCTGCAACATGTCAACTTGTGCTAATTGATCGTAAAAGTTAACATTGGCGGGGGGATTGATGTGATCTGATCGCAAGTTAGTTTGTTTGAACTAACTTGGCACGCAAGTTAGTGTAAGTTAACTGCAAGTTACTTACAGTCGGCTGCAAGTTACTCCAAGTTATTTGCAGTTATTTGAAGTTACTTCAAGTAAACAATGCTTGACAGTGATCTTGACGTTCATTCGACTCCCTGTTTAGGTTAGTAAAGATGCCCAGGTAGCCATGCCAGCCAAGCCAAGCAAGCCATGAGCTCAGTGCTGACAACTTGTCAGTTTGGATGTGCAATGAACCATGGGAGGAATGATACTTGGCGAGTATTTATTCTATGAATAGGAAGCTTGAAGGATGAGCACAAGAATGAGAACCCAGAGCTGAATGATGCCGATGTAACGGGTGCTTCCCCCACAGTTAGTATTTTTGGTTCGAAGCAACAATGATGTTTTGTATTTTGCTAGTGTACCGTCCGTTAACATCAAAGTAAAAACATCATCGGCTTCTATCCCATTGAGAGGGAAGCATCAACATGGAGCCTCGCACAGACTACTAGCATGCTGATGGGTTTGTGCCAGTGCTGAGGTGGGTTCAACCGCTAACAGAGCTTTAAATCCTACACCATTGGAATACGGGAGCTAGTTGGGCTCGTATTCATACAGGACTCATCCCTTGCTGGCTTTGTTATCACCGCTCCTTGCGGCACTGCAAACAAGTCGGACTAAAGTAGTTCTATGTTAAGTCCGAGGATTCCGGCAGCTATATACCACTTAATTCAACAGTACATGCAGTTGAGGTAAACATGAATGCATTTAGAGGTGTTTTAAAGGGAATCCTATGAAAATGGGACTTGGGTGACCCACACCCGTTAGTTTCGGGCCCGTGGGAAAACTTCAGTTAACTTGTGGCACGCGTGCCGAAAGGGGCCAGTTCCGCAGAAGTTACTTTTTACGGACTCGAGATTAAGCATGTGATGAGAGCATTCATTACTAAATCTTGACCTCTCACTTTCAATTTTCAGTGGTGAAAATGTGGTTCACTTCACCGATGTCGAGGTACCTGAGCCCGGGGAGCCCAGGGATGAGCCAGATGAGGGAGAACATCCGCATACGGCATCGCTGCAAGCCATGGAGGTAACGCCACTGCGCGCGCCAGACGGTCTGAATGTATGTACCTTCAAAGTTCAACTCCTTGATTTCAACCTCAGAAATTTTGAAGACACCCCTCGGTGTGGACCATCCTCCTCAAGTTCTCGACGGTATTACTCTTCAACGCTTCGTACTTACGCCGCCCCCATCAACTGCCGACAGCGGCAGATCAGATGGTGCTTCCCCTCCACCGCCAGTCGACCAGCTCATTGTCCCGGACAGTCCTCCCATTGTTCAACTAGGTCATGGGCGGCGCAAGGGAACGATCCGGGATGTCGGGGACCTTTCACAAGGCCTCTGTGGCAAGTCTGTCTCTAAAGATGAAACCGACAAAGTTAAACGCAACAGGCATAGTTGCGAAACTAAATGGGTGCGTGGTTATTCAAGTGAATCTGAATTTGAGCTAACAACCTGTAGTATCACCTTCTCTGTGTCGACATGGAATCTGCCATCACCCACTGGACCTGCGAGGCTTGTGCTTCCTCCGCATCTGGTTCTCGGCCGACTAGGCGTGTTCGAAGGGGGTAGGAAATTTGTTGTGCATGTCTAACGTGATTTGGATACATCCAATCTCAACTGTTGGCTTCCACACTCTTCCTAGAGCATGTTTGGTAGCGAAATACACAAGTTCCACCCTGTCCGGCAATTAACAACGTAGGAAATTACTATATATGGAGCGTGGGAACATTACGTTCGTAGTCCCGAGGCCAAGGCGGAAAAAGAAAAATCGGCCTATATAGTTTTTTTGAATGCCGGTGCACCCTTGAGAAAGAGTCGATGAATCCTGAAACGTCATGGGAACTTTACGACATTGTTACGACACCTGGACTATGGAATCACGCTCCGATCAGGCGGCCCCGGGCTGCTTCGAGCCAGCTTCTCTTCTTCCGCTCCTTTCTTCTCATGATCATGACCTGAGCACCCCTCTGTGGAGAATTGGTATTATGTGAGCAAGCTTGGCGAGCTCACGGGTCAAGCACAGGGCTGTGCGTATTAACCGTTCTTTAACGAAATGGCTCCTCGGCTGTGCCATTTCTCCATATGTCCATCTACTGTTTCTTCAACGAAACGACGAGGTTTCGTATGCGTATGTTTGCTCTATCTCCGTATAGTGTATTTCCATTTAGTTTTGTCTCCTTCACTGAGCCATTCTCAATCTGCTGACCTTGGCGACACATTCAGTTTCCAGTCCCCTATCTGCATTTATAAGCTTTTCTGCTTGAAGGCTCCTCTCCTCCTCAAGTGGTTTTCTCGGCTGTGGACTGCGAAAAGCTGTAAACCTGGTTGCCGACTGCGCGGCCAAGTGCTGAGCCCATTGACTACATGCACTGGGCAGCATTCCCATTGTGCCCAAGATTTCCGCCCATTATCGATTTATCGACAGCTGTGAACCGCGAGGTTTGCTCAAATTGAGACTGTATAGGGAGGCAGGCATGTCCCGTGGGTCTAAATTACAGAACACTTGCAAACTTCTCACTGCGGCGCAGGTACAGTACATTTATTGAATTGCGGCCACGTAGTGACTACGGTAGTCCTTCCGTTGGGTATAAAGGTCGAGATCTATCACTCTGTTGTCCATGATCCCTCTCCCCCTCCCTTCTGCAAGATTTATTCAGTTTTTTTCCCTCTGTGGGTGCCCGGCCTTCTAAACATGGGGACACTGTATCCCCTCAAGTGCACAACCTTCGAATTCTTTCTCCTGTGCTATTTATCTGGGCTACTGAAACCGGCGTACAATAAATCAAGAATACAAATAACCCCATTCTGAATCGAGGGGGTACATATACATCTGTTGGCCTCTTCCGCTTGGTGTCGTCTTTTGTGGGCTCTCAATTTTTCCCAATCATCGAACTTTCCCCGGACCTTGCTTCAATTGATGCTCAGAAAACTATTACTGTTCGAGCTCGAACACTATCCAGGAATTTGCTGCTCACCATGGGGTGAGCAAACAGCAGGCCGATCTGTCTGGTTTTTGTCAAATTGGCTTTGGAATTCTGCACAAATATATTGAGAGCCTGAACTTATCCAGAGTTTATTAAATACCGTTTGGGTTTAATTCTCGGTGCCGGAGCGGAGCGCAGGCATATCTTGTGTTACATAGTGTACACCGCGTCTTCAGATCCTCATCCGTTTGCCTTCGTACCACCGTACCACCACCATCTGTGTACTTACCAGGCCAAACATTCTCTTGCTGTGTTGTTCTTGCTACCCGGGTCCCCTGCCGCTTAGTAATTCTCTACACCCTCTCCGACTACGCTGTGGCTGCCTTTGACTTCTGGTGCTAGGTGCAGGCTCTCGTTTCCCACGGGCCCGAATGTCTCTCGGGCGGTGCTCTTCCACGTCTCGGTGGGAGACCACACTCTTCCCTGCTTAAAAAATGCTGGGACGACCCACCAGTCTTGCGGAACCATCTGTCTACGCATGTGGTTCTCGCGGATTTGAATTTTAGAATGGCTGTGTTCGGTATCCAGTGTACTTCGGCTGGAGTTCTGTCTGACGATTGCTATCATATATCCAGACAATTCCAATCATAACCCCGCTCTGGCTCTTTCCTCTTGTTGCTTTCGACCAATCCAAGATGTCTGAATGCTACCCTGTCTTGGTTGGATTCATCTCCAGCATCTTCCTTCGCTGCAATCACCAAACTCACGCAACCTACCCTGCCTGGAAGCCCTGCCGTATGCCACGGCCATCTATCTGCGCCCTCGACTCGGGTATGGTGCACGGAGCACCGCTTTTTGTCATGTTACAAGAGTAAAGATACGACAGCTGGTCAGGGTTCGACTCCCCGTGAAGGACAGCACATTGTTTTATTTTGGTTCATTTTATCTCTTTGCGAGCCCACATTTCTATTATGCCTCAGGCCATTTGTACGATCTGCCAGGCCACAGCCTGGACATCTGCATCTGTGAAACTCGGAACCCTCCGAGTCTTATCTCATTATACTTTTGTTTCTGACTCTCAATCTCCCAGGCCATCGGACAAAACGTTCTGCTCTCCTCCGATTGCAGAATCCATTCATGCAATCGGATGTGGTGTCGTTCATTGTGCATATCATACATTCTTTTTCATTGTTCTCTGCAGCATTGTCCTGACACCACTTGTGCCAGTTTCGAAACCTGGTTCCAAACACAAGCAATATTCCTATATATCTTGGGCTCAGGTCTGTGGGAAGACCGGTGGCTGTGACTAAACAGAGAGGGCACAGCATCGATCTGCCCACAGACCTGAGCCCAAGATATATAGGTCATGTAGTGCCTTGGCCCTAGTCACATCCAATGACAACATTTACCCTAGCATTGCGTGAATCACTCTCAAGTTCATCCTTTTCTCCCTAGGATTGATCAAATTTGGCTTACAGCTCTTTGCGGAACTTAGGGCGCGGCCCATTTTTTTTTTTTTTCAATGAATTTGCATCGGATGGTTCTCCTGAGATCAATTCTCAACCGTTTGCCTTGAGAATATGCTCATCGTGTTTGGCATTGAAAATCCGGAGGGCATGGTATCTTAGGATTTTTAATTAGTCACTTCAGATGACCTGATAGCTCACATTCGACTGTTTTTCAGTAGGATGGTTCACGTGCTAGATATAATAGTTGAAATCATCTAAATTTTGATATGTTGTATCTGAGGGTATTCCAGAGGGCAGGACATGTCGGTTTTTTTTGTATGACTTATAATTTTGATCTATTGTTCATTATGACAAACACAATTCCGTCCCACCACATCTTCGGGAGAAGTACAAGTCATATAAAAAATGCCGGTATGTCCTGCCCTCCGGAATACTCTCAGATACAACATATCAAAAATTTAGATGATTTCAACTATTATATCTAGCACGCGAACCCATCCTACTGAAAAACAGTCGAATCTGAGCTATTAGGTCATCTGAAGTGACTAATTAAAAATCCTAAGATACCATGCCCTCCGGATTTTCAATGCCAACACGATGAGCATATTCTCAAGGCAAACGGTGAGAATTGATCTCAGGAGAACCATCCGATGCAAATTCATTGTAAAAAAAAAAAAATGGGCTGCGCCCTAAGTTCCGCAAAGAGCTGTAAATGCTGCCACTGTTAGACACCGGAATGCGCGGATTTGAATCACTATTCTTGCCTCAGAGTGTCTTGGAATCGACCTAGCTTCCGAGCCCGTCCAATTGACACAACATCATTTGTTTCTTCAACAAAATTTATGGCTTTCTGTTGGGTCCATGGTTGATACGGTTCATTTCCTTCGGTTGTTCTCTGTTCTCGTGCCATTTTTCATTCAACCTTCAAAAGGCTCACGACAACTACACCGGAGAGCACACAGAATTTGGATATGTTACTGCTTATTCTGGTGTTCACATTCTCACCATGCTCGAAATTAGCTATCCTTTTCAAATGGATCTCAGCATGAATCAGGGCCGGAGTCTTTCTGTGGCTGCGAAGACGCAAAATAAAAAACCTTCTGTCAAATAAACTACAATCTAGGCTCAGTTCAACTCTGAAGTTTATGGTTTTGTGTGTTCCACAGTAATCCCAATGGACATCGGGTTCGCTTCTGGTTCAAATTATTTCGGTACACTTCCTTTTTCTTTTTTGCTGGTGGACTGCTCAAATTGGCTCTTCCAAGGTCTACAAAAGTGGCCATTGCCGCTGCCCTATTTCTAAAGTCTTGAGACGGAGTCAGCAAATTTCAATATTATTGAAATTAGTATATTCACCTTCATTTTTCTTTTTCTTTTCTCGCAATACCATTGCTTGATGTTTGTAGATAATTCAATTTTGATATCTGACACCTTATCACCCTGGTTTGACTCTCATCGCCGGAGCGAAGCATCGGCACATCTTGTTTTGTTTGTAGAAAGTGATTGTAATAGTCAGATCTAGCTCCCTGAATTCTCTCAGGTTTTTCTGAATTTTCACATATAAAAGTGTCTGAAACCGCCGGCTCCAGTCGCGTATTTTGCTTTTTCCGCCCTAGGAAGTGATGCCATTAAAAAAAATTCCAGATAAAAGGCAATCATATGGTTGTAATAGCGAGTCATAATTATTTGGTGCACATGTCTACACTTTTTTACACCACCTTGCACAATTTCGCAAAAATCTTCACCACCTCAGGCCCACATGACTGCGAAGCTCACCACTCCAAATATCTGCTCACTAAAAACCTCCACCCCACTGTGTCGCAAAAAATTTACACCCCACATTTGTAACATGAAAACGAAAACACCACCCCAAAACAAAAATAAGAATTTGCATGGCCTATATCCAAACTTTTTTTTCACCCCATTGAGCTTGGGGCACAGAAATTCACCGGTGAAAAGCTGAAGTCAGTTCAAGGCCAAGAGTTACCTTTTAAATCAAGAATGCCGTGGACAGTCAATCATAAAAATGCAAGTACAACCAGAGACATGAGACAGAGTCAAAGTTTCAACGCCAAATATCGGTATGTTCTTTTGTGTTTTCTTCAATGATATTAATACTTTATCCTTCACTCTTCATGTGCAATCTAAAGCCTTGCCTTTAAGTCTCCTCGACTTGCCTTCCAAGTATCTATGTCATAAGTCCACTATAACATTCGCAATCCATCTAAACAGTTGATTTATGATTTGACCTGGCCATTTCAATCTTTAATTTCCTTTGATCTAATGGCTCCAATGACATCACTGGTTGGGAGATTCAAGTTTTTCAGTGCAATTTATGGTGAAAAATGTTGTTTGTTTTTCAGACATTTTTCACTGAAAAAGGTAGTGAAAAACTCAAAACATTTTCACCATTTTGTGAGTTTGAGGTGAAAAATTCAAAAGGAAGCTCAAAAGAGGGGAAAAAGATTTGAATTTTTCACCACTTTTTTCAGTGAAAAATGTTTGAAAAACAAACAACATTTTTCACCATAAATTGTGCTCAAAATCTTGAATCTCCCAACCAGTGCATGGAGGTTCTCATGTTGTTCAGTGCCCATTCGTTCAAAGATTCAGAAGGCTGTGACTGTGGCCATCTGCTCCCTGCATTAAACTGGGGCACATTCCCAATTCTTCATCTATACATTGTAGCTTATTTGTTTGGTCTCTTTGTGCTTCAGTTGCCCTTGTCATCCCAGAACCTGGAATCTGCTCAGTGCTGACAAATCTGTAGATATACAATCAATTTTCTGGGTCCTAAGTAGTACCACACTATATACACCTCCTACGGTCATCATGCGAGGGTGGTGCTTTTTTTCTGTGGGTCAGCCACAAGGGTGGGTAAAAATAACAGAGAAAACCAGCTGTGTTTTTTTTTTTCACTGCTGCACTGGGGTGTGAAAGAAATAGAGAATTAATACCCGAGTGTTTTTTTTTTTGCAGAAATCCATGTGGTGAATATTTCTACAGATCAAAGGCTGTGAATCTTTTTATCTTTAGATGGACCAGTGTGATTCTTGTTGTAGGCCGGCCAAGTGGTGAATTTCTTTGCAAAAACTTCCCGTAATTATGACCCAGTATTACTCCCATACAATCACAAACATTGTATCTACCTCCTGAATTTTTTCGACAATCTTCTGACACTTTTTTTTTGCACCTGTTCATCTCAGAACATGCAGGTGTGAATACAGCTAATGTTGCCCATCTGGTGATGGCCGTCCGAGACAGCCATCAGCAGGCAGGTCGCATTCAAGCAGCAGGTCAGAACATTCTCTACAGCCAAATGTTGCCCTTCTGTTGATGGCCGTCCGGGACAGCCATCAGGGTTCCCCATAACATTCCTGATACCTTAAGTATCACAAACAGAATAGGTACCCTCAGAAACTGTTCCAGAAACCTTTTGTTTCTGGAGCACAGAAACCGTTCCCGAAGTCACAAGGTCTCGAGAAAGGTTTCCGAAGCGCCGAAACTGCCAGTTTCAGTGGTCGGGCTGGTCCGGACCGTCGGTCCGCCCACTGAAACTATTTGTTTTTCTGGAACGGTTTTTTGTTCAACGAAACTGTTCCAGAAACCAAATGTATCAGAGCTCCCAATTCTGTTCCGGATACTTCGAGTATCAGGAACGTTTGAAACATCGCTTTTTCCAGAGTGGGTATAAGGACGGTCTTTCTCGGCATTCAACTCAACCGAATGTGGGTCTATATGGGGATAGGACAAAGCAAAATAACGCCATAAGGAAAACTTTCCGACGAGCTGGGCCAGTAAAACAATAAACCTCGCATTTAACAGGGCTGAAAATCTCCTTTTTCAGGTGTGATGTGTAGGCTTTCGTTGTAAAGTTTCGCATTACGAATCGAGACTAACTTCGAGTCCAAGGGGGGTGTCGAAGATTAAAATTTCGTACGTGAGGAGGGGGGGGGGTGGTCCCGGGGAGGGTTGAAAAAAAATTAGTGCTAGTTATGAAAGAGCTTTCAGAGGTCTGTGAACCATGTTTATTGGTATTAAATAGATTGAAGAGTGTTTTTGCACAATTCACGGTGCATAGACTCACATGGCACCAATTTTATTTCAGCTGGGAGGCATTCAAGTACAACCTATCTAACATGCTCCAATGTCTCAATTGCCTTGAAATGGTGCGCATTGGGAGAGCTGGTCCAGCCAATATGGGGAATCACAAACCAGCATGCAAAGGGCATCAGAAGGGAATGGATGGACCTATTTATCGCATCTCTTGTTCTAAGCACTGTACTAGCTAGTGCACCGCTTGTTACATCAATTTCCACTAGTTTCTGGAAAATACCACGTCGTTAGTGTCTTCCCCGACAAGCAACACATCCCCGAGTGGTGATTCAACTGTGATCTACTGTTTCTTTAACGAAATGACGAGGTTTCGTTTGTATGGCTTTGGTTCATCCCCATTGAGCCTATCCCCTTCCACGCCCTCTCTCTTCGTCCTCTTCCATCGCCACGGTCTAACCCAAACTAGAGCCGACAAACACAGCCTTCGAGTTTCCAGTGACTGCTATCCCCATTAATTAACCGTTCTTAACGAAATGGACGGCTTTCGTTTGGAACTGTTGTGGCTTTTACTCCATTCAAACTCATCCCCATTGTGTGTCCTCTTCTCCAGCGCTCGAAGTAGCACATTTTGTTCCCCATTTGCTCACTCCAACACTGCATCTGCATTTTTCGTTGGCTTCGCCGCAGCAACAGACTGACAGACTGACAGCTGTCATCTGCGCCGCAGGTCCGCTGGCCAGAGTCGTCTCGCCGTATAAAACACCGTCGCAACGCCGCTTCATCGAGGCTCTTTCTCTCGATTCCCGGTCGTCCTGTGTCTCTCCTGCTGGCTTTTATTATTCCCCAGGATCAACTTGGCTGCATATTGTAACATCCTGCTCCTCAAAATCCACTGCATCCTCAAACCTTGGTATCAAATCTGTGCACGTCCAAGTTTCCGCTCTCTTGCTGGTCCTGTGGCTCAATAGCCTGTATTATTATCTAAGTTCTCATGCGAAGAATTCTGCAGATTCTATTCTGCCGTCAATTTTCAAGCCTCAAGTGATTCTGGTCTGGCTGGTTTGCTACGCTAGAACGTTGTTCCCGTCTGCTGCCTGCGATATTCTCAAATATTCCCTTTGGGTTATTCCCTTTTGATTCTCTGGCTATTTTGACATCTCCAGACGGAGTACACCGGAACAGTGCGCTCAACTTTCCGTTCCTTTCGCATTCAGGAATCCGATCTCACGAGTTCTTTTTCTGTTCCTCGTAAATCGATTATTCGCCCTGTACCAAAATAACTAAATGCATCTTTCCTCTACCCGAAGTTTGCCTCGAAAGCTAACATAAGTTTTTGGTCTGCCACTTTAGTGGAAGGTGCGCCGCTGAGCATGCACATTACACCAATGATCAGCCTGATTACCCGCGGCCGCAGTCCATGTGACCGACACGGCGGGGGTAAGCTCTGCATTTTCCTCCTCCTTTTCATATATTATTCGGCCGCTGCTCCGGAAGGTCAGTTGCGTGATACAGCTGTTTGCTTCGTTTGTGTCCGTCGCACAGCATGTACACGACTGCCGGAGCGAAGCGGAGGCCTATCTTGTGGGTCATAATATTGCGCATCTGACACATTCGGAGGTACGGCCCAGCATCAGGGGTGAGAAACTTCTTCCCTTTATGGAAAGAGAGGAGGGGGGACCACTGAGGGTTGAAAAAAAGTTTTCGACCCTACGCTCGGAATTTGGCTGATCCCGATGTGTCTGCTGTAGATTGCCCCGGTTCATTCGGCGTTCATTGGTCTGCTCGACGATGCCTCGAGCACGCAACTATGGGCCCTGCCACCGTGTCCCGCTGTTCATTGGACATCTCTTCAGCACCGCTGGCCAATTCTCCGATTTCAATTTGGCTCGAACATGAAGTTACACACCGCTCCCACTGTGTTCATGGCATTTCAACTGATAGTTGTTTAAATCTCCCATGAGCAGTCTACTTGCTACGAAATATCAGCAGAGTCCTTCAAATCTCTTCCTGGTCCCCACTGACTTGAAAGGGGCCGCAAACCCTCATCGATGCATCTCTGATAAATCGGGATCTGCCTGCCCGTTCGCCACGGAGGTGCCCAACAGCGCAATTAAAATCACGAATTTAAATTTGTTCATGGTCGCGATCAGCCTCTTCGAATTCTCCGGTTTCCCTTCGCTCCCACGACAGCTTGCATCAATCCAGAAGAAACTTACCATAGAGCGACGGGTAAGTCGACGTCGAGGCATCAATTCGAACGGGCGAATCGGCGTTGCTCCAATCGCCACAACCCTGACTTCTTTGGCGTTATTGACGCCGACGCCAACAATTCAATAGGCTCTGAATCCCACGGTGATCTCCATATCCCACTCCCGCGCCACCGACATCGGATAGAAGGAATGATCACTTCTAAATAAAATTGCAACGCACGAGCGACATGCAGAATGTTCGGTCCCGTCCGGTTATAACGGGGCGACTTGTGGACATAATTCCCCACCATGCTGTTCTTGCACTCGCTGGCCATCCTCGTGTCTGCGCTGCTATCCAGCGCCTCCCAGCCGGCCTGGTATCAGCGAAACTTCGACACCATCCAGAAAATATACAACCGTTCGTGACCCTCCCTCCCTTGGCCTGCCGATCGTTTAATCTGGTTCGGACTAGTCACTATATTTCCGGCCAACGCAAAGATCATCGCCGAAGGCGCACCCGCAGTCCCGCCTGGTCTCTTCAACGCAAACGCGACGGGCCGTGTCACACCCGTCGGGGAGTTTTTTTGGCTTTCAGGACTCTTTCGAGTACTTCTTCGGGCTTGCGCCACTGCCATCAGGTTCCCCGCCCAACGGTGCTATCAGCAAAGCGACCCTTGCAGAGTTCACATCAGGGTGCCCGGAGGTTGCGGCGAGCACGGTGTATCTCACACTCAGCACCATCAATCCGGATAACTCGACCGGCCCATTCATCTCTATCTTAAAGCAGGTATACACAATCCTCTCAGGTTCGTGCACATGTCTGATATTTTGGGCAGATCGCGTTCTGGCGTTTCGACGACGAAGGCGCGGTTCTCAACTACGATGCTTGGATCCCAGATCTCGACCTTTTCGGTCTCCAGGCGCGCGGATTCGACGTATACACGCTCGCAGGAATGCACAGTACCATCCAAGGCATTTGCGCGGCGCAAGCGCAGACCTGCACCGGGAACAATACCGTGTACGACAGCGTCTCTGAATGCGTTCAGACGCTTGCGGTGAAGCCTTTCGGAAGGTCGGACGAGGCGTGGGGCGATAACGTCGTTTGTCGTGGGATACATGTACTGTTGACCAAGATCCGGCCCGAGGTAGATCACTTTAATTTCCTCGGATGGTTTGATTTTGACGGAAGTACAGGTCCATTGTCTGCACGTTGGCCCCACAGGCGGTGGGAAGTGTATCGATGTGGCCTACAATGATGTACGTCGGTCCCCCTTAGTGCTCTTCAAGCTGACAATAAGTTTGAAGGTCTACTTCAACGATGAATTTCTATTCGGTGCTCCGCTCGGACAGCCATTTACCTGTGGTTACGAATAGCTTTGGTAGAGACCCTTCAGTTACCCACCCATTATTTATATCTCTCGTACACGAAGAGGCGAGGAACAATCTTAATCTGCCTTGTTTGATTACTGGTTTTGCCTTGGTTATTCGTCCTGATGGGTTATTCCTGATGACCCGGGGAAAGATGAAACAATCCGACATTTGCACACCTCAGAGATTGAGCCAAGTCTCACGGGTCCAATTACTCCTCACCACGGTTCCTGCTTTTTCCCCCTTCTGTCTTAGCCTTGTTCTCCATTGGGTCGGTGAATCTGGTCTGCGCAATGAACCTCCTGAACGGCATTTGTGCTTGATATCGTGAAAGCACGGTGACAATCTTATCTTGAAACACGGTTGGCAAAATCGTTGACCCAGAAATCTCCATAAACAATCTAGCTCCTAAAACTGTAGTTGGAAGCACGACCGTTTCAACACGGCACGGAAGGTGCTGCACACAACAAACAGAGAAAAACTCAAGCACTACTAAACATTAAGGCTCCAACCGTTTAGTTTTCGTTTACGGTTGGAGATAAACTAAACGAAAACCCTAAGTAAATGATTTAAAAACGGTTTAAACTGTTTACAAACAGTTATTTTTTTTTTCAAGTAGAATGTATTATGCTAGCGCTCCAAATACCACCTAATATTGCAGATACCCTGCCTTAATCACATTTTTGTCAGCATTGCCCGGGTTATTGTTTCCGCCTTCATCGATGAGCGCGCCTTATGACAAAGATGCCGGGAACGGGAGAAGAGCCTCTCGACAGAAAGTCGCGTGCCATCCTTGAGACCACAGGAAAGTGCATGCCGAACTTCTGGACATTTGTGAGTTCAAGTTGGACAGAGGAACTACCATTGATCAACTCCTATCAACTCACCTTCCACCATGCCAACGGCGTTTCGCGGGTTCCTGGGTCGTACGTAACAGGAGCGGCGTAGAACAGTTCTGGCTCACCGACCTTCACAGCAGGAAGAAGGCCGGCAGCAAACGTTACATCGCGCGTGTCGAGCTTTTCGGGAGCTGACCCTGTCAAGATCATGACTCATTGACGGCTGGCAGAATCAGTAGTCGGACCGCATCCGGATTTTTCCCCAAAAGGAGAAAGTGTTTACGGTTTAGTTTTCTTCTCTTCTCTTCTCTTGTCTCTCTTTTCTCTCTCTTTATAAAACTAAGCCCGTCTGAAGCTTTTAAACTCCGCTTTCGGACCATCAGCCCCGAACCTTTGGATCTCAGCCACGCCCTGCAGGCTGTTTGACAGATCGCGCAGCTAAGACGGCCCGATTTGAATCTCAGTCGCGCTGCGGACTGTTTGACAGATATCGCTGCTGAGACGGCCCGATTTGCGCCATCAGCTCCGGATTATTATCCGTACTTTAACGAGATGGTGGAAATCCTGTGCAACTTCCCCATGTCATCTCCATTCTCTTTCCTTCCGTCTCCGTCTTAAAAGAAAAACTCACACTCTCCATCTGCGATGGCACGGGCACTATGAAGCCAGCTAAGTATGATTTTCAACCTGACTGAGGTTGAATAATCGCTTTCAACCTATTTGCGGCTGATGATAGGTTGAGTTGGTTCAACCTAAAATTTAGGATGGTTATTAACCTTCCGATTTCAACCTAACATTGATTCATATTAATGCGGTTGGGTGGGAGATCCTAAAGAGCTGAAAATCAACCTAGACTCAGTCTGCCGAGGTCCGTGGAGCCGAGTCGAGATGCGGCTAGCCGATCACACAGGCTGTGTGTGGCCGGCTACGCACAGCTGTGTGATCAGCTAGCCGCGGCTTGACTCGGCTCCACAGACCTCGGCAACTGAGTCTAGCCGATGGCGGAACGTAGTGCATGCACAGGACGATGAATGCAACACATCAGGATGGAATCAGCAACCAGGATTGTGTTGGCCGTGAGAGTGGTTTGGCTCCTAACAACTTACACGGTCAGTCTGCCAAAATGTCGAGTTGCAATCCAACTCACCGAAATCCAGACCCAGGCAGCGAGCCAGTTCGCATAATTCCTGGCACGATAATCCTAGCCGATGGCGGAACGTAGTGATGGCGATACATAGCGTTCGATAGCGTGTACTGATTTCTAAGTGGCTTGTCCGTATGTAGAGACTATACTTTTTCGAATTCACTTCGATCTGCCAAATGCAACGAACCGATTGAACTTCAATTTGAATAGTACTCGCGCATCTTCACAATGGAACCAGGTCTCAGCCACACAAAATTGTTGACCGCACAGATGGAAGCCTCATTATCCGAACAATAATTGAAAATGAATCCACCCCTCCTTCTCCTTCAAAGCGATACGGATCATACATCCGAGACACCCACAGCCGGTGAGTAGGCATGCAGCCAATTTCACCTGACTTCGTATTACCATGATGCCCCCATTGACACATTTAGGGCAGATTCTGGACCAGAACTGAGTAGTTGTAAGCGGGTAGTATAGATTCCTCGAGCATTTCACCGATCAAGTGTCAGGGACATTTGCAACGAAGCTTCATTTATCTGACCAGGACCCTGAACACTGTAAAGTCTGGGTCGGAGTGTGTTCGCCGAATTAATGCTTACAAGTCACTTTTTAGCATGGCGCAGTGTTCTCCATTGCTCAGCGAATATTCCCAGCCAATTTCCAGCCAAAACATATTGGACATGGCAAGTTGCAATCGAAATAGGTGTTGTTGCGTGTCAGGAAAAACAGACAACTCATTGGTACCCATTAGTACGCACGATGAGCGTCAGCGTCACCGGGAATGTCGGCCGGATCAGGCGGATGCGCGGACTGGCTTGAGAGTGAAAGATCCCGCGGTCTACTACGCAAGACTCTATAGTGGACACCGGATTGAGACACGTTCGCTCCGTGGTTTGCGGATGTTGTGGAATAAGGCGTGAGGGACTTCCAACGCTTTCATTCCGCGAAAGAAGAGAGACACAATGGTGGCGGCGTCCTGCAGTCCCACTGCGAAGCCTTGACCGTAAGATGTGAAGTAGTTACTTTTCAGCCAAACTCGAATAAAGAGGTAAGATGGCTTACTTGGAAACATGGCATGAGCCGCATCGCCGAGAAGAGCGACGTTCCCTCTGATCCAAGTCTGTAGGGTAGGGAGTTTGCGCAGCGGCCAGGTACCAGGCTTCTCTGCAACGGCCACGAGTCCTTTGAACTTGTCGGAGAAGGTTGCGAACGCCTCCCCTCTGATCGGATGGGCGAAGAGGCCGATGAAATTCTCGGAGTTGAATATCGAGGTCGGGCCCGGAGCACTGTGCGACTCGCAGGAGGTGTGCAAGTGGGTGTCCGGCGGAATTTCGAGGGACCGGCTGGGAGATCTAGTCCGCAATACTGTCTAGAGATTCAGTCCCAGGAAGACAGATAGGAAGAGAATCCTCGACACAAAATTGGACTTGGGGTGAGGCCGATGCTTCGCACGGCAGAACTCGTACTTCTTTTTTTTTTTGACCTATATAAACAAAAGAAAAGAAAATCCTCTTCAGCATTTACTGCTACAGTTCTCTGCTCAACATGCGGATGAACCACCAGGAACTTTCCTACCAGTGATGGCTGGTGTGGGATCCGGTCCGAGCTCCGAGAAACGCGCCCCGATCACATCAAGATCACCGGGCAATGATTACCGGTTTGGACTTCTCGACCTTTGATTCCCACTTGCGACGACGCTGTCAGCGGCCGAGATTCGACGCACACCTATCCACCACGGATGTGATCATCCATCCACCACCGCATAAATCACACCGCACGCATGCCGCACAGTATCCCCTCGACTACAAAGATTGAGAAAAGTTGGAGACTGAGAGTGCAGATTGCCTTCCGCTACAGAAGTCGCACCTGTTTCAATGCCATCGTGGTACCACATCAGTCTGTTGACAATCTAGTTGTCGTGTTGTGCAACACGTGAAAACGCCAAAAAACAGCCGAAAACACCCGGAAACGCGACAACACTCTGCGCCAACAACATTTTTACAAATCTTGACAACACCATGACAACGCGGGCCCAAAATCCCCACCCACGGCGCCAACGCATCAAAATCTACCAAAGTTGAGATGAAACCACTATCTTACACCAAATACTTGCCCTTTCCATAATTCTTTGACCCCACCAGCAGGCTCCAGCGCCTAAAAATGATGATTTTTGATCACAACATGAAAACACGAAAAAACATGTGAAACACGACAATCAAAATGTCAATTGGCTGATGCACACAAGTCGTGCCGCCGCTTCGCTCCGGCAACCGAAGGCGAACGGACAATTGTGGATACAGTATATGTACGAAATACAATGCTGGAACGAAAAACAATGTAAATGGAGAATTACCGCCCGAAATGTGAACGTTGGATGAATCTTTTCCAGGGAATTAGTTGCGAAAAGAAAATATGTAACCCACACGTACATACCGACAATTCACGTCAAGTGTCGGAAAATCCTTTTCCATGACGGGCAAAATCAGGCCGTGAATTGTGCAAACACATAAGCGAGAAGGGTCCAGGAGCCAAGCAGCAAATGGAAATCTGTGGGTAGTCGAGTCGGTGAAAAGCAGCCTGAGCATGAGCATTTCCAAGGACCGGTAGCAATGGGATCGATCTAGATAATTCTCAGCCAATATGTTATATCTCCGAGGACGTTCAACATGAATAACGGTGGTGATGAACCAGTCCGACACCCGGAGAGGAGCGAGGAAAGATGGGCAATTTTTCAATCCATTTTACATAGTAGCATCCCGGGGGATAGCATCGACCCAAAAGCACCAGGATGCGCTGTAAATCCAGAAAGAAGGAATTTGTTTGTGCCTGCGGAGCGAATTGAATAAATTGTTGTCCAGGATTCTTGCGTACAGATTGGGGATTACTGGGTGAGCAAAGATTTTGCATAATGTGGGAATTTCTTGAGCACAGAGCAAACCGACAGTGGAAAGCCCATCCAGACGTTGCAACGGGACAGCGCATGCAGAAACAGTTGAACTCAAGAGGGCAAGAGCAAATGGTCAAATTGGGACCGAAGAATTGAGCCAGAACGTTGCAGGCCTGGGGCCGTCAAATCGAAAGGGGAGGGGGGAAATGGCAGGGACGGGGAGCGAGGATGCTGGCCCTTTATTCACGCCACGATGATTCGGCTGCAGTGAGAAGATTTTACGGTGCAGTGGGGGGAATAAGTAACCGCGGTGCAGCGAGAGATGTGCTGTGAGTCTACTAAATGGAGTTGGGTATTGTCAGCTGAGGAATCGTCACAAATGGAGCGCCTGCAGGATAAGTAGGAGAGGCAAAACCAACGGAAATAGAGCCACATGGGGCAATTGCACCGCCAAGCAAGCTAAATCTTACAGAACGGTTAATCTGGCACCGTAGCGTCCGGCGAACAACTACGTCTGGTTGTAGATAGGTCAGCTGGACGATTTTATCGCAACCGGGCTGGAAAGCTGTTGAATTTCGTCGGAGTTGGTTAGAGAAGCAGTGCAGATGTAGGGCACGAATGGGGCATCGAGAAATGCTTGGGACGAACGGGGACGACGGTTGAACACGAGGCAGGCCGCAGTGGGAGGAAAACAGAGCAAAAGTTGGTATGAAAGGAGGTTAACGAGAGAAGATCCGCAGAGGAGGAAGGAAAGAGCATAAATATATGGGGAAATAGCACAGCCGAGGAGCCATTTGCTTAAAGAACGGTTAATGTCACCATTTTCTTTGATAATCCAAGAGATAAAGTGATTCGATCCGCTATATATCACCGATCTCAGAGCATATCTCACCGGAACACCCGCAACAGTTATGTTTATTGCAGGATCAAAGTGTATAGACGGATCGTCGATCGAGAAATGCACAAGGGGAGGTGCAATTTGCGCATTTACAATTCTAGCCAACCCCTGGGCGCAGTTGGGGCATCTGCCAATCGCCTTTGTAATCTTCAGTGCGTTTAACCAATGAGAAATACTATACTCTTGCTTATAGCGCGCCTTCAAGGCTCCGTCCTTGTATACAGTGCGATTGCAAGGGTATCCCTGCATTTCGGTTGAAACAAATCCACAGCCAACGCATTTACTCGTATCAGTGCCCCAATAACTATCATCGAACATCGCTTCAGTAAGTCTGTCAATGTACGTAAAAGCAGCGCCAGTCGGAAAGTTCCCAGGTTTTTCGGCGGCCAGGCTACCTCTTATTCGATCTCTGACAGCTTCCAAGGTCCGTGTTTTGTTAGCAAAGGCTTCGAAACCTGTACCGCCGCGCGGTCGCTTATGGATGCGAAGCGATTTGTCCACTTGGGACCGTGATCCTGCCAAATGTTGTAAAGGCCAGTGAACAACGAGTCATACGCGCAGCTGTAATTGACATGGTCCCATTCTAGACCCCTAGGCGCCGCCTCGACCACTTTCCTTTTCTTCTGAGGTTTCGGCTTAGAGCTAGCCGGTGGCTTTCTTTTTTTTGGTTGAGCACTGTCCGTATGATGGACCTCTCACCATCTCCGGTCTTTTCGGCGGGTTTTTCAGTCTTATCAGAACCGACCAGTTCCCACTGTCCAACTGGAATCGCATGCAGTCCTGCATTGTCTTCTCCTGCCTTCGAAGCGAGTGCAGTATGCAGGTCGCCCATGCAAAAGTTGTCACCTTTCCAGACCCGGTATGAATGTATAAGTTCTCTTCTGTTTACACCGCTGACGTGCATGGGGAGCTCATTTTCCCAGCGGAGTCTAGTGATTTCATTCAGCAATTCCAACTCTCTAAATTCTCGACGGAGCGACCCGTGAATCCCTTTCGTGATCTTAAAGGTGTCCATGCCTTGCAGAATAATCGTTCCAGCAGACGTTGAACTTCTTGAAAGCGCGGTGTAATAGGAAAAGTGGTCTTTGCAAGTGTTCAAGTCGACCACGTTTATCGCTCAGGTCTTGCCTGGTGAGGCATAATCTGTCATTGCGAAATTTGGTAAGACGTGAACCTGCTCGCGTGTAATCTGAACTCCCATATCGTCAGGCAAAGAACACCATATTTTCTGGGGGATTTTTGACAAAGCTACTACGTTTGAGGGTAAGTCTGGAATCTGCACAGTTCTCGGCGGGTCAATCAACTCAACAAACAGGGTGTCGAGAATGCGCTGGTCATGATTTCCAACACCTTCCTCCCATCCAACAACTCGAGCCTCCTGCCCTCTCGTGATACACAACTCGGTCGCATCATTCTTGCGTATCATGACAGGTAAGCAGATACACAGATTCAACTTCCCGGGTATATGGGCGGACGTAAATGACGGTTGAGCATCCCATAGTTGCTGTTGCCGGTGAGCAGGAATCACAGTTTTGATCTTCACAGTGTCCCGTCCCCGAAGGTTCTTCGGTTTACGCTCGGTGTCCCTAGTGTTATCTGCCAGGGTATCGTTTGAAAAGAAGGCCGTCAACTCTTGCCCATGTGCCTGTGCGAACCTGGCAGATCCCAACTCATTTATCTTGTCCTTCTGTGCATTGAATGCGGTAATAATAGAAACATCGCTGAACTCTCCGCGCTCAAAACTGGGTCGACCTGGGCGTTTACTGATGGTCCGGCTCTCAAGGTACTGCAGGTCCTCCTTGGTGCAAGATGCGAACCGCATGTTCGTAAGTGCGGTTCTGAATTTGATGTCTTCCTCAGTGTCTGCAGTCTGGCGCATGTTTTGTTTTAAAATGACCACGGTGTTGACTTGTTGCCAGATGATTTTTCCTATCGTGTTTTTCTGCGATTGAATACTCATCTTATTGTGTTTAATAGGGGCAACAGCTTCATCCGCGCTATAAAGTGGCTTAGCGCTTACCGGCGGAAGTTGGCCAAAGTCACCAGCAAAGATCATATTCATTCCACCAAATGGTTTGTCGGGTTCACCTGAACATTGAGCCAGTCGAGCACTTATGCTGTACAGTGCATTGCAGGAGACCATCGACACCTCGTCAAGAAAAACATACTCCACGCCCCTCAAGCGCTCTTGTACCTGTTTCACTTGAGCTCCACCGATCCTCTCCGAGTCCCTGTCCATCGAGTCTCTGATCCCAAGTACGGAATGGTAAGTGCTGCCATTCAGTAACGCTGCTGATGTTCCGGTCGGGCCAAGTACAATGAATCGGTGAGCCTCGTTTCTGACTTCGAAGAAATTGACCAGCACTTTAATAACCTGGCCCTTTCCAGTTCCACCCACACCACCGAGGTACATCCGCAACTGCGGCGCACTGTCGTCTATGGCGTGATTGGCCACCAAACGGAATGCGCGATCCTGTTCTGCATTGAGCTTGAATTCAGTTGATATGGAGTCCACCACGGTCTGTGCTTTTTTACTCTTGGCTTTGAAGTACTTTGTGAAATAATACGAATCCAGTATTTTGATGTCATTACCCAGGTCAGGCTCTTTCGAGGGTCTCGTTTTTCTAGGAGCAATTGGTGCATTCCGAAACTTGGCTGCAAATATGTCCGCTCACAAGTTAGATATCCGCTGCTTCCACTGACTTCCGCTGAGGTGCTTTTTAGGGATCATTCTGACCAAGCTGGGTTTTTCGGACTGAACTACTGCGGTCCAACCAGCTGTTTGCAGTACCCTTTCGGCCTCCCGCATCAATTTCTCCTTCGCCAGCTGCTTAGGACTCTTGATCACCGTGGCCGAAGGATCACCCCCAAGTACATCCTCCCATTCGCCAGACTGCTCATCATATTCCGCACTTTCGTCAGATGTTTGACCCTGGCCACCGAAAAGCGGCATAGCCCGCCTCTTTTGTCTATCCTGAGAGCTGTAGTCGTTGCGGGCATCGTTGCACTCATATCTGATGTTGAAGTGCTTCATTAACTGCAGGGCTTTGTTCGAAAATAGGAACCCCCCAAACGCTTCATGCCAAGACTCAGTCTCGCTTTTCAAGTCGAGACCATTCCTCCAAGGCTTGAAAAGAGCGAGCATCGTACAACAATAATATTCTCTGTCTCCCTGATCCATTCTAGGGAGAGCGCCGCCAACAAAGTTGGGTACAACGGTATCGAGATTACGGCGGGCACACCTGATGTAGTGAGTTTCCCAAAGCGGGTGATCTTGGTGAAAGGCATGTACAGATACGTCGCCAGACTGAACATCCAGCAGGTCTTCTTGGCCTTGATCAAGTATGTCTTTTTCTAACCAATCATTGTTTGCTTGCGCGAGATTGTCGTCGCCCGAGGACTGAACAGCGTCACCTTCAGCCAAGCTTGCCAAAAATTCAGTATGGGAGTTCGCTTCAGACGCGTTGTCATCTGAATGAAATCATATAAGCTGGTATTTTCAAACACAGCGGGCCGCCACATGTAATCGTCGACATTCGTTGCGCCTACGAATCCTTTGTTCGCCTTCATCAACACAATTTGATCGACCTCCGTTTCACCATCAGGGTCATCGTCCACTGATTGTCCCTGAATAGGGTAGGTTACCGGCGTCTCGGTTGCCCAGGAACTTCTAACGGCGCCGACATAGCTCTTCCACCAAAATACCTGGAACTTAAGTTGGTGTAATGATCAGGATGTTTCAGGAGGTACAACGACGCCATGGGGCTCCCGATTTGTAGTTTTGAGGTTAGGGAATTCACCATCTGCATCAACAGTACATGGCAATTTTCTTTGTGTTGCGAACTTGTACCAATAACCACCGTCTTTCTGTCCAGGACAGCCCTAACCGAATCAAACATATGGTATATTTTAAGACTTGACTTCGTGATATCATCGGAAACATAGGCCACTACTGCTTTTATGGACGTCCCGGAAAGAAGACTGGTGACATCTGTGTGGTGTTACCGTGTTGATCATCGGCTCAAGCTTCTTAATATTTATATAGCCGTCCTCTGGATCCACTTCGGTCTTGACAAATACGTCCCTCGGAAATCGAGCTGAGCATGTACCATCCTTTGCGGAGGCACCCGCGAATCTCGGTTCTGATTTTTGTTCCGGGCTCGCGCGTTGTAGCGAAGTCCGTACCCGCAACGGGACGTCGACAGCTGTGAACGTTGGACTGCAGAATCAGGTCATCCGTCACTTCATCCAGATTGGACCACCAATTCTCGGATATGTCACACGCTTCGCACATGTCCTCCTCACATGAACACAGGGGAGGAGGAGCTTCGGGCAAAGTCTGTGTTGGATCAGAATAGCGCACAGGCATTGGCTTGTATTCTTCGTGATCAATCACATCATGCAACCCGTTGCGTGTTGTTGAATGGTAAGGAACTTTGGCTTTCACTTCCTCCATTGTTCCGGTTAAGAATTCACCGACATGACAGGATTCCAGGTACGCAACAAGATCCTTCTGAAACGCCTTGTCCGGGTCCATCAAGTGATCTCTAATCTCCTGTGGGGACAAGGCACTCTTGATCCATATCAGCATGTGCATATGTAAAGTCAGACGACCTTGCTGTTCGACCGTCCCATAGTAAGCATCGGTATCGCCGTAAAGGCCGGGTCTCTCTGCGCCCACGCCAAGAACATTTTTGATAAAGGACTCTGAGAGATAATGGAAAAACCGTGCGGCAGCCACCGGATTTTGCGCGATCAAGCGGAGTCTTTCGTCCGAGCTTCTCAGGGCAGGAGAAAACTTGATTTGGTTGTTGGCAAAGTACAGACAAAGGGGATGATGAGTGTCAACAGTGGAGAAAGTGATGAACCATGAAGGCGCACCTTTGAACGAGATCAACGACCACACCTCGTTGCGCATGTACTTTTTGGTGGTTAGTGATCCCTGAACCAAATGACCAGCATGCTCTAAATCATCGAGCAGATCGAAACACACTTGTTCAGCGGCAGTTTTGTACTTTATGTGTTCCCCTTTCTCTAAGCGATGAGCCAAGTCTGACAAGCAAATGGCTGCCTGTCTTGGCATTTTTAATGTGTGAGTCGTTAAACACTACCATTGGAAAATACATATCGAGTTGAAACCGCTTCCCTGCAGAGTAATTTTGCCTCGGATGCCTTGAGGTGCGACTACAAAGGTAGTGCGTGTCTTCCTGGCTTTCAGTTCGGCTGCTAGGCATTTCAGGAGCGTATTGTGGGGTACTTCCACCCACCCTTCGCTTTCCCACCTTGCCAGTTTCTCGGTCATCGCTTTGCTTATAAAGTCATTTGGGTTGACGATAGTGAGTTCTGCTTCTTGGGCAGCGGTTTTCACGGCCTCCAGAGTGCCGGCAAGTTCTGCCACTAATGATGTCTGTTCCCATGTGCTTGGGATGCGGAAACATGTATTCCGACGATCATTCGCTCCGTAGATCGTGGCAGCTGCAGCCCTTGGGGGTTGCCGGGGTCGAGCTAGTACAGTACCGCCAACATAGACGGTAGTGTGGTTTTGTGTTTCATTCAGTTGCTGCGCACCTGCTTCCAATCGGTCTTTGCCTCTCTTTGGGTTCGTTATAGTGATTAGTCAGGGCCCGTAATCCTTGGCCCAGTGACTCAATTTCGTCTGGTGGGCGGAAGACGCACAGCTCTTCTTCTTCCGGACGCCCATCAATCCATGGTGCTGTGCCCGCTTTTCTCGGATCCCATTCCGGGTTTAGCATGCTGATTTTTCGTTCTGCACCCTCTACGCAGGTGTGTGGGTTCTTGCACCCATCTATTCTGTCCCCTTAGCATGCCACATACGGTAGATCGACCAAGTCCAACCTTCTCTTGGCAGTTCTGAAGACAGCAGATGATGTCCAGCGGTAAGCCCCCTTATTCAGAAGGATAATGCCTCGTAATATGCCCTTAGTCAGGGATGTGCAGTAGCCCCAATCCCTTCCAGGATGGTAAGGTACTTTCTGTGATTGCTCCATTAGCGACTTCTTATGTCAATCCTTTACCAGGATTGTTGTCCAGCGCCTTTCTAATGGTTTGAGACACATTATATCCCTTTTAGCTAACTGCCCAGGCCAGCATTAGCCCTTGTGAGATGATGTCGTAATGTAGTGTAACACATTATAGTATGTTGCAACTCGAGCAGATTTGAATAAATGCCCGGGTGCCCTAGTACCCCCCCTGGGGCCAATTAAGTCCCTTGAAAAATTAGGCCCTAGGGGGGTTGGACCAGGGTAGCCTAAAGTGTACCAAGAATCCGCTGTGGAGCCTCTTGGCCAGGACAGCGAGAATGAAGCAGCTCGGGCAGATGATGCTGAGTGCCTGTCAACGGCCATTACGGCCAGGATGGGTTGGACCCGTCTGTTTCGGTCTCCTGTGCATGGTAGAAACGGACAGGTCAACCCGTCCTGTGGTGCCCAACAGCTGTCGTTTGCGATGGCCGTCCCGTTTGACAGACGGGTTGGAGCCCTACTCTGCATGATCCGGAGCAATACCATTGTTGCATGACCAACATACTGGGGGTGCAGCTGCCTGGTGTAGAAAAAGGGGATGCAAAGCTGATTCTTCAGCTATCCCCTCATGTAGATTCACTGTTGCAGGGTGGCATACCAGCAAGCCTCCATTTTGCTATGGAGTATGGCCTGGCATATGAATATTCATTCAGCTATCCCCTCATGTAGATTCACTGTTGCAGGGTGGTATACCAGCAAGCCTCCATTTTGCTATGGAGTATGGCCTGGCATATGAATATTCAGGAAGATCAAGGCTAACAGACAGACTACTAGCCGCAGCATATAAGATGCGGAGGACACAGTTGGGTGAAGACCACCCAGAAACTTTGATTGCTATGAAAAATCTGGCATCAACATACGGGGCACCAACATATGGGGCACTGAATCAATTCAAAGAGGCGAAAGAGCTTCGAGCTATTGTCTTTGAATAAACAACAAAAGTTTCTTGGAAAAGACCATCCCGAAACTCTCAAGGCTATGAATACCCTTGCAATCACATATCTATCCCTCGGTCAATTTAAGGAAGCAAAGGAGCTCCAGCCTGTTGTCTTTGAGAAGCGGTGGAAAATTCTTGGAAAGGATCATTTGGACACCTTGCAGGCTATGGGGAATCTAGCAGTTATACACAAACAATTGGATCGACTTGAGAGGGCAGGGAACTCCGAACTTTTGTTTTGGAGAAATGAAAGAAATTTCTTGGGGAAGACCATCCAGACACCTTGATGGCTATGGCAAATCTGGCAGATGTGTACAGAACTACTGATCAATTGGAAAAAGCAGAAGAGCTTGAGATGATTGTGCTGGAGAAACGTAAAAAAATGTTTGGAGAGGATCATCCACACACCTTGATGGCTATAAGGCATCTGGCAATCATATACAGAATAATGGGTCAATTGACAGAGGCAAAGAAGCTTGGAGAAGTTGGATTAGAGAAACAGTGGGAAATTCATGGAGAGCATGATTCAAACACCTTGGACACTATGGGCAAGGTAGATTGGGGAGCTTGTGGCCCCGGTGGGGGAGAAGGAAGTATACGGCACTGTGTGCCTGCGAGATGAGATGGGGGGTGGTACTGTGCGCCTGTGAAGCAGACATGGGGAAGGTGGTGTGTGTGTGGGGGGGGGGTTCGGCCATCCAGGCTGAGCGGGGCTTTCCCCAGACAGCCGGAGAGCTGGGGGAAAGGCTGGGTCTGAGGACGTAGCACTGGACGGGACTGAACCCATATGCAAAGGTGGCCACAGGTCCCGAAGAACAGGACCCGGAGCAACCCAACAGGAGTGCAACCAACCAAGAGCCACCGGCTCATGCGAGGGAGAGAGAAGTGGGCAGAGGCCCCCCCACACCACAGCAAGCGAGAAGAAAAGAAGACATTATGTGTTTCGATGTATAGACTATACAAACCGAATTCGATGTACGACGTGGAGGAACAAAGGTGTGATTACAAGAAATCAACTGAGTCCACGTCTATGTCAGACAGATGATTGTGAGCCTGCACAAACTCCTTTTGCTGTGCAGCCCAAGCATGCGCGATAGCGCCCGGTATAACGTGCTCCAAATGATGCCAGTAGACGAGAAGCAGAGGGAGGTCCAACCCCAGAGCTTCATGATGACCTCAGGGTTATGGGGCTGCATGCAGGGCAACTGAAGGAGAGACCAGCCTTGACGGAAAACTTTTTGAGGAGTGTAAGGTGCTCGTCGTCACCAAACCACAGTGCATCGTTATAGATGTGCCATATGCGCAGACCACAGAGCCAGTTGCGGATACAACTGCCCATGCAGGTGCCCCTCGCCTCAGATACAAAGAGGGCGAGTAGTTGGCAGCTGGCAGGCATACATGCATCCTCTGTGACGTCGTGGCGGTCGCAAAATTGGTGAAAACGAGTGAGGCCGGCCCCATAGGACTCCAGTGTCTCTGGGACGTGCGCGCCAACAAGGCCCTCAAAGAGAAGAACCTGTTCTTCAAGGGAGGCACTAGCGCGCTTCAAGGCACTGTGGGAAACGAGGCAATGTGAGCTCCGTCCCCACGAAGATGTGATGGCAGGCAGAAACATGAGGCCGGCAGAAGCTGATGGCGAGACGATTTTTTGCCTGTGGCTTCCGAGCCTGCTTTTGTGGGAGGCAAGTGTTTACAGCAACGCAGACGTCCGAGATGATCTGCAGCGCGTTTATTGGGCATGATATGGACGAGACACTAGGTGGGGGGAATGGAGATGGGTCAAGATGCGGTCCTTCAGGGAGACCGGGTTGTGCAGAAGGTGGAAGCGGTGGTGCGGTGCAAGAAGGTGAGGTCAAGGACGTCATGTCCTGTTCATAGGAAATGTGGCCGGGCATGGGTGCGCTATGGCACAATGAATGATAGATGGGTAACGATGAGGATGGACCATACAGGTTTTTAGTAGGATCAAAGGATGGAGACAGTGATGTTATGAGGGACATTCTGTGGAGAGTGAGACAGATACAATTTTTTATTGAGTACCGGACGTACAGGGGCACAAAGGATGACAACGACGAAAGAGCGGACATATGCGGATGCACGACAGGGGTTCGTGGTGAGTGCATAACAGTTTTTGACAATGAAGGTGATGGGCCTGAATGGCCAAAGGCACTGCGGGAATTTAGATGTATCTGTTGATAACGGGGAAAGACGTACACAATGTGGGGACGTAGAGGGTCGGGACAGCACACAAGATGGGACGTGTTGCGGACTGACGAGTCCGGTGGGCCGATAATCGATGATGTGAGCGGGGGCAAGAAGATGAAGGATGGAAGTAATGGCGATGGGATGGGACAGTGCTAAGATGTGGTTGCGCTACGGCGACAAAGTGTTTCCACCGACAAAGATAGAGCGAAGTTCCTGCGGAAGCTTAAAACATCGTGGCATGCAGTGGCATTCATGGAGATGTGCAGTGGGAAGACCACGTGAAGGTGCATCTGCGAGGTTGTCGGCTGAGGGAATGTAGACGATCTTAGGTGTGATGGAGGAGCCCGACGTGATGGCGAAGGAATGACGCATGGACAGGTTGATGTCTTGATTAGGGGAGTGCCCCTTTTCATGTGCACTGATTGCGCCCTTGTTGTCTGATCGGACAAGAACGTGAATGTCCTTGAAATTGAGCTGCACCAAAAGCATGAAGCAGAGCTCAAGGGCAACGGCCTCCAACCAGCAGATGTCGATGCCACCGTGTTTCCACCCCGGCACGAGCCTTAGTGTGTGCCAATGCTCACTGATGACGACTGCAACACCCCATGAAGTGCTGGCATCGACATAAATACCGAAGTCACGCAGCAGGCCGAGGGGCTTGAGCTTGTGGACGTAGTTGGGTTTCACGAGCTCCTTCTGCCACCATGTGAGGGTGTCGAGTACAGAACTCGACAGCCATCGGCACGTGAAGCGGTTGCCCCTGAAGGGTACCACGGTGTTTGAAAGCATTGAGAGGCGCGATGCACCCTCACGGTAGACAAAGGAGAGGTGGAAAAGGGCCCCATGGATCTCCTGGAGGTCGTGGAGCATGAATGGCTGGGACGTGAGAATGCCCACAATCATCTTCTTTACATGGGCAATGTTTTAAGATGTTTCTTGAGGGGGAGGGAGACGTGATGTTCCATAAAATCTCAGTCGAGCCCCAGGAACAGGAGCAGGGAGGTGAAAGTGCTACCAGTCTTGGTGGGGTGCCAAGGAGCACGCAGCGAGGTTATGGGGACGAGTATGGACGTGCAGTCAAACTTGTACACAAACTCACCTGCCTGAGCTGAGGCGGCAAGGTCGGGGTACCGGATGAGAGGACAGTCATCCTCGTATTTCTTGGTGTCCGTGTCTTTGCCAAGGTCAACTTGCCAAATGTCGATGAGCGTGTTGCAGATTTGTCCTGCACTGCTGCTGGCTGAGCCGAGGCTGAATGGGTTGCAGTGGTCCAGATGAGAATTTCCCTCAAACTGGACGACAAGGAAGGGTTTGTGGGCGGGGTAGACAGGGCATGTGCGGTGGAACACCTTGATATCGAAGGCGCAGGCCTGCGTGCCCGGAGGAGCGTTCACGACCTGATGGTGATGAGCAAGGGACAACGATGTAAAGGGATGGTAAGAGAGGGAAGAATGAGTGCTGGTAATACGCGGACGTGAAGGGCCGACATAGGATGGAAACGATGAGCACTGATGTAGCACCAACGTGATGAGCACTGATGTGGTGCGGACATGATGTGGGGATGGACAGATGCTGACGGTGCACAGATGTAATGGGCGAAGCCGACAGGCGGGGGAAGAGGGGATGGATGGGCGGATGATAGATGATGAAGGAGGAGGGTGTAGGACGATGAGATAAAGAAAGCATGTTGAACCGTGTAGGGAAATCTGACTTGTCAATGTAGTCGTTACAATGCCCGATTGAGAGGCGCCTCCCAGAATTCTGCCGTTAGGCGGTAGGCCTGGGCCTTGGTCGTTGACGAGGATGATGAGGGGGGAGACATAGAAGTGGCTGCAGCATATACGGTGCATCTTTTCGCGGGTAAATGGTCCAGACATTCTACCGGCAGCCGTTTCTGTGGCGAAGTACTCCAAGATGGTGTCGCTCGATGTCGGCGGACGGATGGTTCAGCAAGATAATCGTCTGTTCGAGTTTTGGCATGTGTCCAATAGGAAAGCCCTGGCATAAGTTGCGAACGAGGTGCGGGTAAGGTTTTTCCTGGTTTAAGAGGTGCTCAAATGTGTCGGTATTGTACGGCGTTATGGTAATGTCGAGGAGTGTGTCAAGACTATTGTTCAGGTCAGCGATAGGCGGGCGTGGTTGTACTGTGGGCAAGAGATCGGTATAAGTCAATGCAGCATGGGGGGATAGGGTGTGCACAAGAAATGGGGAGGACTCGACCACCACATCAAGGTACAAAGGCCCCATCTCAGACTCGCAAACATGCGGGATCCCAAGAGAGGGCACCGTGGTCTCCCCCGCATAGGGAACACGTGTGGAGCTGCTCGTCACCATGGTTGGTGTTGCATTTCTGCCCCAGGTTGAAGTTGAGGCAGAGCGATTTTGGCGTGTTGCCATGGAAGGCGTGTGCGGTGCAGATGTCGTGGCCGATGATGACACTGAAGATCGGCTGGCTGTCAGAAAACACGGTGATTGCAATTGGGTGGTCATAGGCACTGTGCGGCCCGCAGCACGTAACACACGCTGGTGGCTTCCGAAAGGCCTGGCCCTCCCCGGGTGTGGGGGTCGATGAGCGCCCGTAGCACTTTGCGGTAGCGGGATTCCCATTGTCCGGAGAAGTCCTCTTGCCGTTCCTGTTTGGGGGACTCGAAGATGAAGATGAGTTAAAAGGTGACACGGATCAGGAGGGAGTAAAAGGGGTGGACGTGTTCGCCTGTTTCCAGGCCGCCAGCGCGATCATCCAGCAGTTCTCCCATGTGGCAAGAGAGAAGCCGCCGCCATTGTAAATCTTGTTCCGAAAAACTTGTTCTCCACCGGGTACCAAACCGGGAACATCTTCAGGTCCTTGATGCACTTGAGGTGGGCGAAGAGTGGGTGTGCTGTCTGAACTCTGTGTTGTAGTTGATCTGGTGCTCGGATTCCCCTTCGGCTGTGGGCGTGCAGCAGATGTCATAGGCCGCGAGTAAGTTGGAGGACACCTGCCTCCACAAACCCGGGATGAGCCGCTCGAAGGTCGTGTCCTCGTCACCAAGCATCTCTTCTGCCCTCGGAAAATCGACAACCTGGACATTGGTTGCCATTCTCAAGGGTGATGTCGCACTTTGGGATCGAATGCGGCGGTCGTGGTACTGCTGTATTACCTCGTCCGTCCACCAGTGTAACGGGAAGTAAACTTTGTAGAAGAGCGAGCGCCACCAGATGTCCAGGATGCTGATGGTCGTCTCCGAGGTCGGGGCCACAGCATGTGGGGGGCCCATCTACAAAGTGGCGCGAATGGAGCGCAAGGCCTTTCAAGACGGGAAGCGGGCCTGTTGCCTCCACGATCTCCTTGGAAACCTACCAGGAGGTGTTTTTCCTCCTCCATGTATGCGTAAGTAAGCCTTGAGCTTTGCCCCAACACAGCAAAGTCAAAGGTCGACGGCAGGGGGAGTGGGAGACCACAGACCGACATTCTTGGATGGTTTGGTTTGGCAGGCATCTCAGAAAGAAAAACGTAGAGCAGGGGGTACTGGCACAGAGAAGACTGAAAAGACTCGGATCTAGCACGGAGATTCAGCTGAAAACCGGGGAGGTGAGTTTTTAGGCCCAAGCAGATGGGTGTGGCTCGCAAAAACACGTCGATGTGGGCAAGGGGACACTAGATGCAGGAGGCGATATCGAGGGCAGAGCCAACAGAATTGATGTGGCTATGCAGATAAGGTTGTGCTATCTACGAGACAAGACGACTAGTTTTGGAAGCATGCCCACACCTCCTTGCTACCCCACTACCTTGCCTTCCACTCAGGTGGCTCACAAGCTCGCCTGCCTGAGCTCGCAGCCAGCTTGCAGCCACATATTGTCAGCTCGGCCAGTTGTCACAAGCTCTGGAACTGCAAATTGTGGTAATTGAAAAGCAAAAGATCATCCTTGATTACTCTCACCCTTCGCCATTAGCAGCTGCACAGGATTTGGAGGTGACTTGTCAGAGGCTTGGCAATTTGGAAGAGGCAGAGCAGCTGAGGAAGTTCGTGGAGAAATTCAAGGAAGTGACAGCGTAAGCTCTAGGTATCAGCACAGAATTGTATGTTGTTTACTATATATATATGTTATTTTCTACAAGTCACGTGTATCAGAATCGTGGGGTTGTGGCGCAAGAATTGAAATTGATTGAGAACCAGAATCAGTCACTGGCGGGATTGAACCGAAGCGAAATGGAGCAGTTAAGGCTGGATGAAAGCCGGAGAATTCGGAATGAACTCGACCTGCATAAGAATAGAGGAACTTCCTCTACTTGAAGTCACTGCCATTGATCATCTATTAACTTGCCGCCCTGATCTGTGGAGGTGACTATGTTGCGCAAGCAGGTTCCCAAATAACTCCTCGACATAGTCACTTGTTTCGTACCACAGAACAGAGCAACAAATTAATAGGAAAAGGAGGAAAAAGAGGGAAAAAAAGTCACCATGTATGATCTACTACCCACGCCGCCTATAAAGGGATGGCCGTCGCCCAAGCCTTGGCAGGAAAGAAAAGCCCAGCCCAAGTGCGAGGCTCCGAAGCTCAAGAAGCAAAAAAAAATGGCGCCGAAGAAGACGAGACCAGATGCCACGATAAGTCGGGATAACATAACTTTTGCATACAAAACAAAACAAAAAAACTACTATTGTTCTCCAAGAGCACAACGTGATTTGATCCTCCGACGGGAACTTTGGGTGATGTTAGCTTCCTCAACTTCTGGCTCCCTTGTGCATTTCTTCCTCGATACCTCTATCTCCTGACTACATCAAGCAAGATCATAGATATTCTGATACCTCGGGGGAGGAGTACCCAGATTCGCATTGACATGCGCATCCTCATTATGTGGGGTATCACTCGTTATGCTCGTGGGAGAGGTAAGGTTATACGGCACGCCGTATACCTCTTGAATTTCATCCACAGCGTGAGTTGGACTCGCCCACAAGCTGTAGCTACGATCCAGCCCCCGGTGACCCGGGATAGCTGTTGCAACCCATCCGAATTACGCACAAGGACGTTACTCGCTGTGTACATGGCGCCATAATGATGCACTGCAGAGGTCTGTTCTGCTTTCATGGTGGATAGTGCTGTACGCGTGGGACTCTGTGGCTGGGGCTGACAAGCAACTGGAACTGGAACTGAGGGCCCTGCAGATGGCGGGACAAATTCCACTTGAGGTACAGTCGGACTTGAAGGAGCAGACATTTCTGTGACTTCGATGTTTTGAGAGCCCAGATCCGCTGCTAGCCCAGGGGGAGGCATAGGCTTGGACTCGGAATATACGCGCGCGGCTTTTCTGCGACGCACAGTGCACACTACGAGGAGCCCAACGACGACCACACTGCCTACTACACTGCCCACTATGGCTCCTAGCGGAGGCGGCCGCGTGGTTGCTGATGGGGTGAAAACATTGGTTTGTGCCTGAATGGACAGTTCCGCGAACCCGATCGCAAATGGGTTGGGCTGGAAGACACTGTACACATTTCTCTGTGTGGTTCAAATGCGCATCAAGTTCATTATTGAACCAAAGATGAAGACAGGAAGGAAAGATAGGAAGAAGAAGAACAGGGAAGGAAGAAAGCAAAAGTGTGAAACTTACTCACCATGAAAGCAGTTCCAAAAATCCAATTCGCTGTTCCGTCGGTGTTTATCGTATTTGAGCCTGGGTTGAGCGTATAAATCGCACCCAGGCAATGCGAGGGGTCTGCCGCTACAGGGCCGGTATTCATATCCGCTGGATTGATGAGCCACAAACGACCGCCGAACGAGATGCTGACGCTGACTGTTGTGTTGCAAGCTGTCGGTCCATTATTGATCGGAGCCTTCACCCGAAATGGAAGCTAATGGGGACGCACGAAATTGGTAATATCCTGCAAGACTTGTATAGGGGACGGCCTCGGGAAATGCTGCCCAGATCGCCGCGACATCCGAAGCAGGGCCCGAAATGCGGGACTCGACCAGGGAAAATGTTGCTAAGGCAGACGCCCCAGACGTGATTTGCACTGATTTGCCCTGTATGATGACCTCTACGACGACACAGAATGTAATGAGGTGATATCGGGAAATCTATATCAAATGAAAGAAGCACCTTGAACGTCAAGCTTCCAACTCGATGCGTTCGGCGGGCCCGTCGTCGGTAAAAAGTTGATCTCCCCTTGATACAAATCCGTATTCGTTCCCCCATATGTGAAGGCGCCGCCGACGATGGTCTCCTCGTTAATGATAGTTTTGTTCGGACGACTGATCCAGAATGACATTTCGGCCGATGCGAGCTGCCCTTTAGAGTCCGAGAACAGAGATATTGGGAAGGACGGCCCTTGTACCGTCTGCTGGTATGCGAGACCTAGAGCGCCAGAGATCGTCGCTCCCAGAAGATCAACCGACAGTTTATCCGCAGCGACTGGTTAGTGATAACGGGATGAGTGCAACCCAATGAGTTAACACACATTCTAGTACTCACGGAAAAACTGAGACGGCACAGTATAGGGACCGAGTCGTACCGTGTCTTTCATGAAGATCCCTGAGACATCGACAGACAAATACTGAAAGAATGTGATGTTGCCGGTTGACATCTGAGTTACGGTTGAAGAGCTCAAAGGGTCATAAAGGTTCGAGGAATCCTTGCATCCAGTGGTACTGGTACACGAGGTATCCCCCACCCATGAGTATGGTGATTGGAGGTCTACCTCAAAACGGAATTGTTGTGCGCTGTATTATGTGGAAGTCAGCCACAGCAGTTGTTGTTTTGAAAGAGCAATGGAGTGTTAGTGGAACTCACGGGGTTCCGATGGAGAGGGTCAAGTAATAGAGAGGGACCTGCCTGAACATGTCACTCGTTTCTGATACAGACTGTCAACAGGCGAAGACCAACCTCGTCACCAATAGGTACTGTTGCTCGGCGTTGAATGGGGAGGTTTGGACCATATCGCCTCAGATCCTCTACTGTGGGTGATCCACGACGCCCCAGGGATATGGGGACGTGAATGGGCTCCGCAGCGGCGGCGCAGAAAGCTGCAGTAAATAAAAGCAGCAGAAAGGGCCGGGACCTGGTCAGATTTGGGGTCATTTGGGAGTACAGTGCTTTCTCGTAGGCGTGGGTCGAGAGATGGCGAACGGATATAAGTACTCGCTGGTTGTCAAGAACTTCACAAATCAAAAGTTGGTGGAGACAGAATGTCCTCTCGAATTTAGAGTTTGACAGCCATGGCTAGTGTAAGTCTGTGAGGAGGGATACGGTCGCTACTAGTATTGAGGTTTTCCTGGCCATGGGAGTGAGCACGTCAGCCTCCGAAGTCGAAGTTCTGTTGGCGTGCCCCATGAATGATAATCATCTGTGTCCAAGATATATTGGATTCTGGTCGACAGGTGAGAAGGGTTATCTCCGCGCCGTCGACGTCAACGAAACCTTCCCACTGCAATTCTCTGGTCCGTTAGAACTTCAAGTTGCCGGCATGAAAATGGGTTAAAAGTACGGTAGGTGGATAAGCAACAGGTCCGCATCGGATAATGTTGAGTCTCAGTCTGGGAAGAATCTGAAGGCTGACAGCGTTCCATTGGACCGGAAAAAGCGAGGGAGACGACAGGAAAAGAAATGTCCTTGGCAGATGGATCGATGATACATCGCGACGGCTCCCTCTTTATAAAATTAGCATGTCTGTCTGTCTGAAGCCTATATCCCCATAAGGGTATATTAACGGCTCACTGCGACAGGTTCGGCATCGTTCTTCAAAGACACTCTTTGGCACTGCCCTCGGCTCCTGCGTTGATGGAGGGGATAGACTGGGAGCGCGCCGAGACGCCTCGCTTAGGCAGCGTCTAGCTACGTGGCAGCCGGCTGATGTGGCGGAGCTAGACGGAGCTAGGCGGCCATCATGACGGAGAGTGACGTTTTTGGCTTGCAAAAATGGCTTGCGCCAGCGCGGATTGGCTTGTTTCGGGCGTGGGCGTGAATTTTGGTGGCATCACCCGCCCACGCCCGGCCGAATGGCTTGCAAGCCATTTTGTTGGCTTGGCAAGCCATTCGGCCAAAAGTGGCTTGCGTATGCTGCACATCATATGGGCACCTGGCGTCTGATTCCTTGTGGTAGATACACTATATTATGTCTCCTCTAGATCCCCAGGCAACCAATTGTTATGTCCTTTCAATAATCTCGGCAAAAGCCGGCACCGCCGCGGCCGATCACAAGATTAACTGGTGATCGCACGCAAGCCAGAGGGCTTGCGAGGTCTAAATGATAGATCGCGTGTTTTAGTACTCACCCAGATACAAAATTCCGTGAACAGTATCTACTAAACAGTGATATTCATGAATGAGAGTTGAACTCACCTGACTTCTCAACCACATTGTGATTTCTGAACTTGAGACGAGACCGGATTTGTCGGCTTTCTTCCACAGAGCCAGGTCTTATACTCTGGGAGACCATAACCAAGTATCACAGGATTCCGTTTTGCTGCTCAGTGGCCGCCGGTTGACTTCTGTTGACCCCGAGTCGGACAAGTTGATACATGAGACATAGTTCTTCATGTAACAGGCTGAGATGAATGTATTCTGATAAAAAAGAGTCTCTTTAAGTGTGAGAACCACCAGAATATCTTTCTTGGTCGTGGTGAAGAAAATGGCTTGCGCAAGCCATTCTGCCTGATGCCATCAAAATGGGCGGGGCACGGCTTGCGATCAAGAGTATTTGATTCCGTGTAGATACAGGACCCAAACCATGGTTTATACAGTTCAATAAGCCCTTTGTATCACCTGGTCACAAGCTCGGAGACAGCTGGCTCTTTTTAAGTGCTTGTGAACATCTCCTAAGCCATCACAAGCCATTCTGCCAGCGGAATAGCTTGCGTCCGGCGTGAGCAATTTTTTCTTATATCGAGGTCTAAACAGCATCTGAGCAGTGGTCGTTACATAGATTCCTCACAGGGACAACTGAGATGCTTGGTTCTGTTCAATTCTGACCTCACGCCCGCCACCTGCTAAATGGCATGCGCAAGCCATTCTGCCTGATAGCATCAAACTGGGCGGAACATGCTTGCGACCCCGAAGGCTCGGAGGAGGTCATGTAACTAGGAGGTCCGGAAACTCTTGTGGGTGTCTAATTATCCTGTTCAGACCATGTTGTGAGAGGTTTGAAATAATTCTGCATTGTTTTGAGCACGGTTGAACATGTCTTAAGCCGTCACAAGCCATTCTGCCTGATGCAATCAAATTGGGCGGGGATGTGGCGTGTGGGTGGCTTGCGATGACAAACGGCGATGGATTGATAGACGAGACTCAGAGAGACCTCTTCTATAGTATGACCCACCTATCGCACTAGTAGCACAAACTATGTGGCGGGTTGGTTTTTATTCCAAGTTTTAACAACATCTTTGAGAAAGTGACTGAATTTTCGAGATAGGAGCAATTTATGACATTGAACTCTGATTGATTACAGTGTTCAATGTAATGAGGGATCCAACTTGAACCGTGGGTCTCGACACTGATCATTCTGAAGGTTGTCCTAGTGAGCTCTCAGGTCGTTCAAATTAATCACTGGGAATACCGAGAGGATCCGTAAATTACAAGAACTCTGACCCCAACATCTAGGCGTAACCGGCCTTTTCATGTCCCTCCAACAGATCCCAGACCCACATTGGAGAGTGACCTGACGAAATTGATGACGGAAAACTCAGCCCTGAACTCACCAGATAACAGCTCAGGAAGGTGCCAGTAAAAGAACGGTCAAAAGTCCTGTCTCAACGCCAACCACTCGGAGTACCTGTGCGGGCAACAGATAGTGTCACTATCGACACAGAGATGGAGTTTTACTCAACCAGAAATGCAGAGTGATGGCTCACATGCTCGATGACATTGATTACAATCCCATATTCTGGCCAGGGAGACAGGGACAGATGCACAAGGATGCCCGCAAAATGGAAAGGCGTGGAAGCTTCCTTGAAGAGATATTATTGAAGGCGGGATTGTTTGGTGCTAGCCACAAGCCACCCGCCATGCCCACCCAGCCAAATTCAAATAGCAGCGCAAGTCATGTAGCCAAACCTCTTCAAGTGCCGAATTTGACAACCCAACCAGTCATATGTAAAAACAAGTATGGTTGCGGTCAATTGGCTGTTGAACATCGGCCGGCACCATCAATGTCGATGACGGCGTTGATAGAAAGTCTTTGAGTATATTGATCATGATGCGAGGGGGAGGCGGGCAACGAATGTGGAGAAATTCGTAAAATACCTACGGTGAGAGTGTCTGGTGTATGCGAGCACAAGCCACGCCACGCCACAAGCCACGCCACGCCCGCCCGCCACAGCCATTTCAAACTCCGCTAAGCGGCGCAAGCCATTCGGCCAAGCCACTCGGCTAAGTCTCCATCATGACGTCCCTTGGACCTCGCAGCCTGTAGCAACCCGCGGTGAGTCCCTCTGAGCCGCCTAAACTTTGCTACGCCAAATGCGCCGTCGGTGACATCAACAGGGCTCGGCTCCACTGGGTTGAGCGGCCTCAATTGGTAGGGGCTGTGCATGCCGAGACGGCTAGATGCGTAGCCTCAGCTGGCCTAGAATTTTTTCGCCATTCTAGGACCAGCAGTGACACGCATAACATCAAGCAAGTCAAACGGGAGCCGGCGCGAAGCGCCGGCAAGCGCTTGTAGTAATCTTAGGATTGTTCGCCGAGCCCGGCATGTATTGAATGTTCGCCGTCCCAGATGCTTTGTTTAAGAATGAAAAAATCTGAAGATCTCATTGAATCATTGTCGTGGAGACCAGCGAACAGGGAGGACGTACCAGATGCGGCAGTACGATACACCTTAGATTCGACACACCGGAATCAGAAGCGAAGTTTGACACACTTCCCACAAAGGAGCCAAACTGCCAAATATTTGTCCCGCCTCTTTCCTTCCCCCACCATCCACCGTGCCGCAGCCTTCGCTGAAAACATTCCCACCCTCGTGTCAATCTGACGCGTACATATAACTAACTAGTCGGGTCACAAGTGCGTGTTTCCTCCTCCCCCATTTTTAACCCAGTTGGGTGTTCCCTCATCCAGTTCTGCTACAATCGTGAGAAATTTGGTTCTTCAATTACGGGTACGCGCTTGCTTGGTCCTCATTTACTCCGCTGAGCATGTTTTCGGCATACAGATCTTCAGTTGCGAATCTGACTGTTGCGAGGGTTCAATATTTCTAGTCACACTCACGGCCCGTCTTCCATTCTCACTTTTCCGACCGTCTTTTCATTAATATACGTCCCTGTCTGCTGGTGGCTTGACTTCTAGTTAGTCTCAGGTGCGTGTTTGCTCTGCTGTCCTCTTCGGCGCCACTAACATGTTTCCTGACTCACAGACTAGCAAAATTGGCTGATTTACGAGTGCGGACTTTCTTCGACTTCCTCTTGATTTACAATGTTGACGACCTAGTTCAAGGCTCAGATTTTGGCACCTCGGTACGTACCATGCACCAACCCAGTTTGGCGCCCTCCCGTCCTCCGTCATAACCACTCTGCAAGGGGAACTCATCACAACCGCAATCCAGTTCTTCCTGCATGGTATGGCCGCCCGACTGAATGCGCATTGCCGTGTCGTCTCTGAAGATCCATTCAGGACTCTACATAACACTTGTTTTAATCGCGCTGTACCACATGTGGTGCGCTCCCATCTCCCGACTTTGTGCGCCTTATTGACGGATCACTACGAGGGTACATAAGGCGGCGCTGCCGGCGCGACGAGGCCTCATCGCTGCGATGCTGCTCATGCTTGCGTGTTCCAACATACAGGTTATCGAACAGCTCGCCTTCAACGTTATACAAGTTGTCGCTTTGGGCCTCGATCCACCAGATAAAGACAGACTGATACGCAACATTCGTTTGTCTGAAAATGTGTTCGGCCGACTCAATGTCAGACTCTATTTTGGCAAATGTGGTCTCCTGTGGAATTCACGCCTATCTATGGCAGTACTTCATGAGCGACGCCATTGTCGTCTGGCGTGCATGGGTGCTCTGGGAGGGCAATGTCAGAATCCGGGTCCTCCTCAGTCTGTGCTTGTTTGGCAGCTTAGGTAACTCCCAGTTTACACGCATTTCACCGACGCTCAGGGGGTCCACAGTGGGTCTGACAATAGACATGACTTTCGCGTCTCTTTACCTTTTTGGAAACAATAAATTCACTCCAACTGGACCCAGGACGCTCGTGATGGTCCTTCCTCTTATGTTCACCAATGTGGTCTCGACAGCAAGCATCTTCCTCTTTATAAGATTAAGCCATTCTGTCTGTCTGAAGCTTTTTAAACTCCGCTTTTAATCTATCATTCCGGCAGAAGTGGGAGCCGGCGCGAAGCGCCGGCGAGCGCTTGTAGGTGTTAAAGCATGGTGTGTATCGTATTCTTGTTACACCTTCCTTTTAGTTCAGATCTCTCCATGTGGTTTTAGGCACTACCGAACGCAAATCAAGGAGCTTCTTGGCCTGCCAAAAAATAGAAAAACAAACGTCGAGCGGATTCTCGTCATCCTCACGGAATCGGGAACGATTTACTGTCTGATCTGGGTAGGATATTCTTCCATCGCCAGGTACGTTTGTGATTAATGTTATCCAAAAGATCCCCTTTCTAGTCACTATCGAAGCGACCGTTGACAACCTTGGATACGAAATTATTACAAATATGTTACCTCAGCTCTCGGTGCGTCGCCACATCTACTCTCATCAACATCTAATTTGGGACCTCATTTGTGCGTATGTCAATTCAGGCCATCTATCCCGTCATCATCATCCTTCTCGTGGCGCTGGAGAAGACCCACCTCGAGTACACAATGACGAGCGCTGTTTCGCAGCCAATTAACTTTGGACACACGATGAATTTAACAACTTCCACCACCGGCCCGATTCACTTGAGGGCTGGCTTGCAGACATCGGGGACGAATATTGACGGCATGAAAGAGAAGGGCAAGCCGGCTTCGCACCCAACCTCGTCCGTGGATTTCGTCTCGAGAGGCGAATCCCCCCAATAAAGCCTTTTTCTGCCACGTCAGTAAAACAGCACATTCGTGTTTGACAGTTTTGTCAGATGTCTTGGGAAAAATGTCTGTAAGGATCTTTGTGTTGGAACAGGTGTGTTTGGTCTTTGGAGCGGGTGTTGTTGATTGTCTTTGCCTTGGGCACGGTGTCTTTGGTCTTCAGTTGATCTCTGCCATGATCTCTGTTTTGTAAGAGCCTAGATGCAATATTGTATTACATAGTATTGTGTACAGCCTGTATCGTTGAGGATGTGAAGCGGTGCACACTGAGACCACAGCCACGGGATGACCAATCTGCCGTCCATTTCTCAGTGGCTTCAGGCTCCGCCACCACCAGCCTCCCGCTCGTCAGAAACACCTTTCGTGCTGTAGGTGCCATCCTCCGCCGAACGCAGTCCGCTATACTCCCGAACGAGTAAATTATCACTATAGCTGTCGCTCTGGATGCAGCGCCTCGGCCCCGCTGTAGGAGTATATACAAGATTCGTGGGAGTGGGACTCGTCGAATCCAACTAATCACTGCCCAGTCGCACTTTTTCATACCAAACAGTGGGACTGATGTTGAAGAGTGGGACTCAGGTGGCTCTTGCCGCCTGAAGACCTTGATGGTAACAATTCCGGTTGATAGTCAAGGGCCAGAGTGCCAAAGGGATGGGTGTATTATTCCCTACATTGTACAGATGTAAGTCGCTCGCTACGGCAGTCTTATGTACCAAGTACAAAGTCCGCAATTACTCACGCGGCCGTGAACTAAGCAAGTTCGACACAATCACATGATCATCGTGCATTGAAGCTCTTTTTTTAAATCAAAATTTGATGTTTCCACCGTGCTGTGAACTCATTTCTCAACCATTTCCCTTGAAAATATGACCATTGAATTCGCATTCCCATTCCGGAGGGCATGGCCTCCTCAGATTTTCTGATGGCGAATCAAATTGCCTGATTGGGAGAATATCCAGGTTTTGAGTAGAACAGCTGCAACATGAGCTATATTTGTTTGATTGGGATAATTTTTTGATACAATGAGCTCACAGGTATACAAGAGGGCAGCAAATACCAGAATTTCTGATGTGACCCATACCTCAGATTCATTATCCGTTACGAGCACACCAAATTCTATTTTTGAAGTCTTGAGCCAAATACAAGTCATATAAAAAATTCCGGTACTTGCTGCCCTCCAGTATACCTGTGAGGTCATTGTATCAAAGAATCAGCCCAATCAAGCAGATATAGCTCATGTTACAGCTGTCCTACTGTCTGGAATTGGACTATACCTAAACACCGCACATTTTGTGCATTTCAGGAATAGTCTGATTACAGTATAGGCTTATTTCTAAGGACTGGTATACGATCTCAGTATAGCCAGTTGGGTAGTGATCCTAGAGTAACGGGTACAAAGGGTAGGGAACTACCCTGCAGACCGGCAGTACTCACCTCAAAAACTGTAGAGGAATGTGTAGCCCACAAACCTAAAGGGACTATTTCTAGTCTTATTGCTGCACGATGGGGTAAGCTGGAAGTACTGATAATAAGGGCATGCAGGAATAGTCATATTTTTTGCACCAGTAGGCCGTGCACCTTCCATGTAATATACGTCAAGGTCTAGGGATGTACATTCCGATGAAGTTCCGGGACAAGCGAAGGTCGGCTAAGGTGATCTGATGGGATTGTTCTTATTCCAAGCGAGCGGAGTTGGGGGAAATAAGAGCCCTTTCTGGGATAAGTCTTACTATGGGTATCTACGAGGAGCTGGAGGCCAGGGGAACATTACCCAATGGTCAGCGATGGCGGGAGAGGAGGAGGGACAATGGGAAATAGGACGAACGACTCAGTATCAGTCAGCCAAGAGACTGAGCATTTCAAACCCCTAGGATGATCAACGCCGCATGGTCGGATATCACAATCATCCTGTACACTGGCCAATGGCAATACGCTCACAGGAGCCCTTCCGACGGATCAACGGCTGTGGAAGGGGAACTCAGGCAATTTTACTAATTTCTATTTTGTTCTTGGACTTGCATATAATTTTGGGGTTTGTATAAGTAGTCAAGACAGTATCTCGAGTAGGGTACAGAATCACCCGAATATTAGTAGGCTGAACACTTGTGATTGGGCTATTTCTGGGGTTGGCACAGTGTGTATTGTCATTGGACTTTAACATTGGGAAACATAAGTTGGAATAAGGAATAGGGTATCGGAAACGTCTTGGACGTGATTGAGGCTATCTAGCATCTGGGAATCAAATTGTGTATTGTCATCAGCTATTGTCATCAGCATCTGGGAAATAAGCTATTGGGGCTTCTATCATTTGGAATTGTTTTATCATCGACCTATCTGAGGTCTCCTGTAAGTCATTGGACGTCACTACCACCACCACTCTCAATACTTGCTGTCTCATAAGCTGCGAAGCTTTTAAAACATCTTATTTCCACTGCTCAATTATCGCTCAGGCGAATTCCTGGTGATATCTTGTAGTGGAGGTTCATCTTCCTAAAGGAAACACATACCTTCCCTTCAACCTTGTTAGGACCTGTAAAGGGACTATCACTTGTCTGAATCTCATCTCTTGTACTCACTGATCGGCCTATTTCCGATCCCTGTCTTATTTCCATAGGCGTCACTGCTTATTTTGGAAAGACTTGAGTTGTATTTGGGTGATAAGTGGGTTGTTTGGGTTTAGTTTGGAGCACATCGTTCAGCAGCCTTGCTGTTCGCATGCAATTGTTGCCTGGGGGCAGAGTGCCAAGCAGTGAGCAGGACAGGGCACACCAATAACGGCAACTGCTGGAGATGTGTTTTGAGAAGATGAACAGAGGAGACAGACAATGGAGCTAACTATGGCCAGCGGCATAGGGGAGCAGGGCACATGGTTCCGCTTTTATGAGGATACTGGACCAGGGTGGGCTGGTGGCACAAGCGGAATCCTGGGATTTGGAGGGTGATTGGGGCTGATTGGGGAGGGGCGGCTGATAGCAGGGAGGAAAGGTGTCCCGTTTGCGAAGGAATGAGTGGGGCAGATCCCCAGGGGACCCTGGGGAAGCAGGGAAGGGGAGCAATTGACGGGAGGGCAGGGTGATGCTATTATGATAGCTATAAACAAATGACCCCTTTTAGAAGGGCACACCCGCCTCACACATGGACCATCGAGCAGTGCACGCACGGACCATCATCTGGGGGCCAGGCGCATGGGCAGTGGCGTGTAAAAGGTGTGGAATGGAGCCTAGAAGTTAGAATGGTGCACCAATATATCAGCCGCTCCCCTAACTAGAGTCTCTGATATATCAGGGCACTCTGACAATCAGGGGACCTCTGATATATCGAAGTGCCGTATACGCCTGGAAGTTTCCGTACAGGTTGAAGGCCCCGAAACATGGGCAATTTGGGTCGTGGCAGGGGCATGAAGCCGCGGATAGAGCCAAGAAAAATGCTGGGAAGGATGATACAAGAGCGGCATATATGTAGGACTGAACTGAGCCATCGGATTAACAGGTGGCATTGCCGGTTCGGCTGGAGAAGGCGGGGGTAGGTTGGCTGTCGGCGGGGGCGAGTTTGCGGCAGCCTTTGGTTGCAGCGCCTGTTGTGCATCAGGCTGTCCCTTTCAGATGCTCTGCTCCCTGCCTGAGTAGGGGTCCATGTGCTTTGATTTCTTCTTCCCTTTGACAGATGTACCCATGGTTTGCTCGACTTCCACCCAGCCATCCCTAGAGTGGATGCGAGCTTCTGTCATTTTGGGAGAACCTCGACATCTGTGAAGTCCATCTCATCCAGGACGGCTGAGACCGCCTACTGCAGCGCTAGGAGCGAGTCGGAAAGACAGGAAGGAGGAGACAGGTGTGTACGAACAGCAAGGTGCTGTAGATCATTGATTAACTGTGATTTGATTGTTGTCTGTGCCGATAAGATTGTCGGTAGGTTTGCGCTCGCCATCATCATCAGAATCTGGCTCGGGAGATGCTGGCGAGGGGGCAGGCATTCTCAGAGAAAAGACTGGGATTTTTGTCTGCACCTCGGGAAACAGCTGCTACACCGCACACATATGCTTGCAGAACTCGATCAAGGGAAAGGCAAGTATTTTGCGTTTTCTGAAACAGGAAATAATTGGATCAAAAAACTATGTATGTAAGACATGCTCAAAAAGGTCAGACATAGCTCTCAAATTTTTCATCAACGATGGAATATTCGACAAAAAGTATCACTTACACCCCAGTAGTGCAAGATATTGTCCATCTTCTCAAGTGGGGAAGAAAATTCAAGAAAGATAGCCTTTCAATTCATCTCTAGGCTGCGCACGAGCTCTCTCCCTAGGTGGAGAATGTCAGCACATAGATTGTGTGCTTGGTCCCTTGGTCGAGGAAGCGGCGGTCGCTTGTGGTGCTCCGCAGAGGGCCGGTCGGTGGTGTAGCGGAAGATGAAGTCGCCTGCGAGGCAGCAGTAGGCGAAGTGCGCGGCTAGACCGCACATCAAGAGTCAGCTTAACCGTTGGTTGGGAGTAATATATATTGCCTTACCAAATTGGAAGACGATACCAGCCAGCATGATATGCACACCCTGGAAATAATTCAGTTGGTGTGGAAACAAGAACAAAGTCGAAGTTAGTTACCACTCGAGCACCGGGTCGAGTGGTAGCACCAGCGGCAATGGAGCCCATAGCGGCTTGGATGAGGAACCCAAGGACATCCTGGATAGGAATGTGTCAGTCTTAGTTCCATGAGGACGAGAGTTGTGCTTATGAAGAGGATGGTATCTACTGATAGGTTAGTCAATATACATATGGGTAATAGGACAAATTACATGTTCTTGGCAACAGATGGGCATAGCACGGGTCCAGCTGGGAGATAATCCAGGAGAGGAGAACAAAATTAACTGCGAGGAGGGGCGTTGGCGAGACAGCGGTACAGACGATTCTGATTTACAGACGAGACAAGCCATTTAGATCAGGATTAATAAAAACCCTACTGAATCATGAAGGGTTTGTGGAGACTCGGCGAGAAAGACGACCAGAGACGCGCACTCTAGCCGATTAACTCGCCAACGCTGCAAAGACAAACGGTGGGCAATCGCCACAACATGCGGAGGTACGTTGCTTGCCCAATATGCAGAACTGATGAAAGTGAGATGGAAGTAAATTGGGGTGAGGATTGAACGCACTTGTACTGAGCCCAAACAATGCGGTAAAGAGCACAGCAACATGTTCATGTGGGACTTAGCCGTATTGCGAGTCCGCGATGGAAATCGAGCCCGAGCGGGAGTTCACTTGAGTGATCGTGAGTCTCACTTATAGTCAGACTCCACGAGATTCATGATAGTCGATGACTCTTTTATATGGAGTCTGATTTCATTGGCACCTGTCAACAAGGACCTCAGTTTTGATGCAACACGTGATTACTTCCCCACGTACAAATTCGGACGACCTCGTCTCACCACAACCTTGGGCACCAGAAACGGTCTCCATCGCATACAGATAGCATTGCCCTACCCTTTAGTCTTTTCCCACAGGAAAAAATTGGCAGAAATGCGAAAGTAGGATCAATATTTGTGTTTCTTGCATAACAGCAAGCTGTACCCCCAAATATTGATTCAAAAATTGTGGAATCTACGCAACATACTCATTCAAATATATAATATCATGGGTTTCCGGACTTCAAATTAACAGGAGGACACCCTGAGGGTGAACTGTGAAGCTCGACCCAATTTGGGCGTGGGAAACGGTCACGTTTCGCATCAAAAAGCGAGGTCCTTGTTGACAGCTGCCAGTAGATTCAGACTATGAGTTGATGTAGGAGATGAATTTCATGACGGAACTCGCGCATAGCGAAGAAATTGAATGTGGAAAGGATTGTGTTGAGACTTCAGTATGTTCCAGCCCTCCTTTTATTGGATTCTGAAAACTTGTCTTCAAACTCTACTACAGCGGCGAATGTCGATGCGTGCCAAATTCTGCCGTAGTGCGCAGTGCTTGTCATTGGGTCGCAGTCCTTCGGCGAAATACAACGCCAAAAGTTAGTCATCTTGGATTACGCAACCAATGCCATTCAGCCGCGATAATTTCATAGTAGAAATACAGCAGACGTATACATTGCGTGGTATACTGTAAGCCGTGTGTATAAACATGAAAGTACCAACCAAGTAGACTCCATAAAAATCCCTCCACCTTAAGGTTGACTCCACTCAAACAGATATCCACCAAAGACTTGCTGCACTACCCGGAATGCAGCTCATTCGCATGTTCTCTGTTTTGTTCCTCGCCATCGGTGGATTGGCCTGTGGTCAGCCGCATGTGCATGATGAACACGAAGTGGTGGCGCGAGACTCGGTCAAACTTAAAATCGCACCCGGTCCCAGTGATCCACAGATCCAATTTGCGCCTCTTCCTGGCGCCGTGGACTCGGTCGCGATTGACCCCACGCTCGGCTACTTTGTTGGAAACCTCGGCGGTGGTGTGTATTGGGTGACGGATGGCTGGTACAACAACATGTTCATGGTGAGCACACATGGGGTCATCGTGGTTGAGTGAGTCCTGCCACACCAGTTTGACAGTTGCACAATGTCTAACGTCGAGTCCCCTTTGCAGCGCGCCGCCAACAATTGGGCACAAGCTGCTATATGCCATTGGCAACACGACGTGCCTCCCCGTCACCCACCTCGTGTACTCACACCTGCATGCGGACCACATCGGCGGCGCGTCGCTCTTCAACGCCTCGCACCCGACCATGATCGCCCACGCAGAGACGCGCAACAGGCTCGCGACGCTGTCCCCGCTCGACCCACTGCGCCCACTGCCGAATGTCACGTTCGAGGGTGACTACACCGTGTCCATAGGCAACCAGACGCTCGAGTTATTGTACCATGGCCCCAACCACACGCCGGGAAACCTCTTCATGTATGCACCGGCACAGCGCGTCGCGGTGCTCGTCGACGTCATCTTCCCTGGCTGGGCGCCCTTCACAGAGCTCGGGGGTAGCGGACTTTGTCCCTAGTCTGATCGCCGCGCATGATGTGCTGCTCACGTTCGATTTTGACGTGCTTGTGGCTGGCCACGTCGCCCAACTCGGTACCAAGCATGATGTCTTGCAGCAGAAGAAATGTGAGTCCTCGTTCCCAGCAATGGTCCACATATTTATGTCCACTGCCTATAGACATTGAGGACCTGCGCGACTTGTGCACGTCCGCGCTTAACGGCGATATGACGGACGCAATTGGGCCAACCGCCGCGGTGAACCCAGGGAACGTCTGGGCCACACCCAAGGCGCTCTTTCGTGTCGCCGCACAGATCTGTGCAGATAACACTACCTCATGCTGGCTCAGCGTACTCGGCGCCGTGGATGTTTTTGCGTTCGAGAATGCGTACCGCATGGTCAACTCGCTGCTTATCGAGTACGATGTGCCTGGGCCATTCAGCGTGGCATAGGGCCATATGTGTGGATGTAAACCCATTCGCCTCATAGAAAACCTGCCGTATATTTTTCGAACAATCTACTTATCTTTTGCATTGTGTGCAGTAGCTGGAATTTCCATTATAGTTAGAATAGTATGACAAATAAAACTACATTGACAACAACTTTCGTGTATATGCCTATATCTATATGGCTGGATTCAGAGCTCTGAATCCCGGATGTGACTGTGCTCTAGTGTGGCAAAGGGCAGGGTTGTGTGCCGAGTTATCCAACTGGCTTTTTGGGTTAGATAATATTGGATCTGGCAAAGGGCAGGTTTGTGTGCCAAGTTATCCAACTGGCTTTTTGGGTTAGATAATGTTGATTTATTGTCAAATGTGTTCAATTGCACACAAACCTGTCCTTTGCCAGATCCAATTGCAAATTATCCCACTGGATTTTTGAAGTAAATGATGTTGACCAACTGTGCAAAATCCAGTGGCATGGCCCACAACCGGAACTGGGGCCAGTTCCGAGGATGAGATACATAGAGTTTTGTAATACCGAGGATTTATATCTACTACGTTGACTGCAGGCGGCAAGTACGGGACGGCGGTCAAAGTGGCCTTGATTAACAGAAATGTGGGTCTGGTCAAGCTGCATCTCAAATATGGAGCAGACCCGAATGCTCAATGCACGAGTTTTGAAATCCTTAGGATTCACAGGTAATGTGTGGACTACAGGCGGAAAGCGCGGGACAGCACTCCAAGTAGCGTTGTACTGGGGAAGACTGGAACTCGTCACGCCGCTGCTTGAGAAGGGAGCAGACATGAATGCTCCAGGTACGAGTTTTGTATTCCCGAGGCTTTTTTAGCCAACATGTTGACTGCAGGCGGCGAGTATGGCACGTCAAGATCATGTTCTTCAGCAGGATGGTTTGCCATGGAGAACGACACTGACATTGTTTGTCGACACTGACAATAGTGACTTGAAAGTTATGGGAAGCAAGGGACGGGACCCACATGTGGACAGCATTTTTGTACGCAAGCGCGTTATTGTTCCAAGAATATATTGGTAGCCACAGTCAGTGAACCTAAGATTGCCGTTGAATCAGCAGGAAAGAGAACAAGGCAATTCAGTGAGAATGAGAGAGTCCAATTGTGGTCATTTGTCATGAATCACCCGGGTTCTACTTTTTCGCACGACGTGTCCGTATGGATACAGATGTGTCTTAGCGGCACAGGACTCTCATGACACCACCACATGACCTTCTCACGGTTGAAACCCGGCCTCGGATTCTAAAAGCCATAGACTCGGGGAGTCTGTGTCATGGGATATGGAAGACGTTAGGGACTAGGAACCTGTACAGATGGATCCTAGTCCCCGCACGCACCAACGGCTGACACAGAAGCGTACACGAAGTACATGAGTGGTTGCAAACCGATCGGGGTTTGAACCACTGGATACGATGACACTCAGGATTAGGAAACCCGAATGTTGGGCCTCCTAAGTCCTCCGATGCCAGGGAGACCAACACAAAGGAGTCTAGGAGTATCAGCATTAATACTCCTTAATGCTGTGGTACAGGAACTGATCGCAATTGACCGTGATCGCTTTAATTTATTAGAAGCCTATATAAGCTTGGTAGAATCTCCATGTACAGTAGATTCTACCTCGTCTATTCTCAGGCCTTACTTTGGCTGGATTGCTTGGTTCTTGTACTTGGGCCTAGAGTACTCTTGTTCTCATCTCGTTGTTCTGGTCTTGCCTTTGCTCCCCTTTTGCTCAACAATACCAGAACTCCTACTCTCTGTCTCTTGCCTTGGGATCTCGACCTAGCAGTGCTGGATCTGGCCAGTTAGGTAACGGCAAGGAGAGACGCTTACCTACCAAGGGGAAGAGATCATCACACTAGTTCCCTGGCAGGGTTGTACAGAGACTGGTTCGCCTGAGTTCCCTTCAGGCACCCCTCAGTCTTGGATCCAGTTGGAACCCCTGTTCAGAGTACCCCTGAGTCGGGTTCCTCCTCTCGGCTTCTTGGGACACAACCCCAACCCCCTATCCAGAACCCGAAGCCCCTATTTGAGACACCTGGAGCAGGTTCCTCTCACTAGGGTCTGGTGCATAGTTGCAGTACTCTCACTGCAATATCTTCGGGTTCTTCAGCATGGGTTGCTCACCGCCTATGGATGCTGGCCTGGTTGGCCACATCCTCCCCTTGGATCCTCGACACACAGTCATGCGCTATTCGAGTGGTGACAGATTCTCTCTCAACACCTAGGGATGGCTGCTGTTGTGTCTGGTGTGGACATGGTCCAGCTGACCTAAGGGCCATTGCTGACATCATTTTGCAGCCGCAAAGGATGGGTGGCATTTTCTAGAATCGCTCACTCAGAAGGTAATAATTTGAACAGTAGTAGGGTGATTCCTGTTTTACGCACTTCCCCAAGGGGCCATGAGCAGCAAATCCGTTGAAATAAAATAAAATTAGAACCCCAGCTGGGATCTAAAGTGGCTGGCAACGCCAATCTCCGGACTCCAGAGCCCAGATTTGTTTTGCACGTCACAGCAGGTCAAGATGCCGCAAAAATGTCATCAAGATGCCGTCCAGACTCCAGAGTGTTGTGCATGGAGTTCTTGGCCTACAGTTTGAATTGCTGTGTTTGCCTTGACCTTACTAAGCGCAGAACTGGTTGGTTTCTTCATCGAGGGCACGGGAAGAACATGTCGTGCCGACGTGCCGGTACGTCATGGCGACCGCTGACCAGAACAATTGAGAACTTCCTTCTCTTCTGACCACCACATCCCGTATCGGTCTTCATGGCGCTAAGCCGCTCACTTTTCTCCCATGCAGCCGAAGTCCTTGTGCGCTCCATGTGAACATGTTAGGGACACTCCACTGGCGGGCTGGCAGGTACAGCATGCATAATCACACAGGGCTATGCCTTGCAGGCCATCCAAATCGCGATTCGCGAACTTCGAAACTGGATGCTCCGGACACGCTCCACACATCGTTTCCCTGTATTTCATGCGTCTTATCTGGCCTGCGACTTCGATCACAAGCCTCTGACTCAACGTATTATTTCCGTAATATCCACATCATACTCGACCCTTGATCATATCTGCGTGCTTTCGAAACCTGGGTCTCTTTATTAATATCCCAATATCCGGGGACCGGGACCTGAACCAGAATTTCTGAAACACCGGTCCTTGGAGCAGAAAAACCCACCCTGCCCGGGGTTTCTGTGCGGGCAGCACTTTCAAATCCCGCTTGGTGTGAACTTTTGACTCTCATCGCGACATTGGGCCAGCTCCGATGACATCAGGTCAAGACAAAAGCTGCTGTCATGATCTCATCAAATACTGGCAATTGGCGTGCACTCACTTTGATCCAGGAACACTTATGCTGACTTGCCTCCAGGCTGTATGCCATCGTCGAATACCACCAGGTTTATCGCCGCAATCCATTTCCTATATTTGGCAACTGTTGCGTGGAGAACTCTATAACGACCAGGAATGTTGACCAGAACCGGCTGGTAGGCGGTAAATATAACCTTATGCAGAAGATTCCCGACTTCGTTGTCACCTTGCGTTTCATCTGGCACGGGCTGGAGCCTCAATCATCAGGCCCATGTCGAACCGGGAGCAGATGGGACAGGAAGAGGAGCCACCGAGATGACCGGCCCAGAATATACGCCTATAAACGTCAGTTTAACGTGACAGCGTTCAGGCCCAGCATTCACCGTGTCCTTTTAAACCGCTCTAATATCGCTGATCACTCAATTGCCTCATCAGCCACACAATGTTCCAATTTTCGTCTATGTCATTTCACCGAACCATCTGAAGGTCGACCTTCGACCCCATACGCAAGCCATGGAAATCCCAGTCCCTCCTGCTAGCTGTGTGCGCACGGAGAATGCGCTCAATACCAGCCCATTCACGCTCCCACTATTCGACGTATTGACTGCGGTAGAGACGAAACCACGTTAACTTCCTCATGCTTCGAAAAGCAAAGATACGTACACGAAGCGACAGAAAAAAAGGTATTTAAAGGCTCGAGGTCCTCCATCTCTTTCTTAAGGTCTTCCTCTAAAAGTCCAGGTCTTTGCAACTCCAGCCCATCTCAACTAGTCTTATCGAACATGCCTGGTATTGCTCTTAACCTCGTATGCCTCGGCTTGTGGTGCGTAAATTTTATCATGAAGCCATCTTTGCCAACATTGAATTGAAATCGTGATAGGCTGCCTTACGTTGTGCAACGGCTGCTGGACCTGCGCCAGTGCTGCTCGGCACTGCTGCCAATTTTTGCGGTCCTCGCCAAAACCGGGGTGTCGACGGTCCCAGCCTCCGCAATTAGTGAGGATCCGTTCGATCCTAACATGAAATTAATTTTTTTAACACACTCCGCAGGTGGTAACGTCGGAGTCAGTCCTGCGACATCGAGCTCTCTCACGGGGTTCAGCCTCATCCAAGACGCCAGTAAACAATTCTGGACTTCGACCCAAGTCAACGGTCATCTCATGGGAGCCACCGATGCTTTGCCCACCCCAGGACTTCTGACCCTTGCAGTGTTGGACATGCAAACGGCGTACACTGACGCGTCAAGTAATTCTCGCGCCTCCATTGCCGTTTCAACGAATATTGATAGTACCTTTAGACCGGCCCCTCCCCAACTTTTTGGAATTGAAGGCCGGTGCGGTGGCCAAATTCCCCGTCTTTCCATTTGTTAATATTCCTTGCCGTAGGTCTCATCGGGGGCTCAATCCTTGTTCCTGGGCTCTACAAGTGGACGACTGGAGTGACTATTACAACTGGCATCACACTTGCTGGTGGCCCTGCAGACAGTATGTCTTTCACAACATTCATCGTCGCACCGAGATTGACCGGTTTCATATTAGCTTGGATTTTCCAAATTTCCGGAGGTCTCGTCCAGGCTTCAGCCGTCACGATGACCCTCATAGGTGGTGCTCTCTCTCAGAACATCATCTGGGCCGTCGCCGGCACGGTGTCTGTGGGAGCAAATGCCCAGTTCGCAGGCAATATTCTCGCGCAAACCAATGTTGTGATAGGCACCAATGCGATCGACAACGGATGCATCTATGCCCAGACCGACGTAGCGTTGGAGAAGGCGACAGTATTGTGCTCGGGAGGCGCCGTGCCACCGGTTTCTTCTTCTGCCGGTTCCTCCTCGGCGAGTACACCGTCGGGAGGTTCTTCAAGTTCGCCATCTGGAGGGTCTTCATCAGCCCCTGTAAGCTCTTCGTCGGCTCCAGTGAGCTCTTCATCTGCTCCTGTGAGCTCGACATTCCTCCCGACTTCCTCGTCGAGCCCAACACAGCGCCCGAGCAAAACCTTCTCCCATCCCACCACTACTTCCACCTACCGTTATTATGGGTATTAATGTGGTGTCATAACTTACCCACCTAGACGATGTGACCTCGGTTGAACATTTACCGTAGTTGCAGTCCCGTTCTATATTTATCATCCCTTGTCGCTCGTCTCTGGATATACATTTCATCCATAGTGCCTTTTTTCGCGCATTTCAAGCACCTCCCATAAGAAATGAAATACACTTGTGGAGAATGGCTGCTCACTCCAACACGAATCGCGGAAGACACCGTAAAGTCTCAGGAACACCGGTGGTTCAACCCCATCTGAGGACATATTGGTTGTTGCATATCATTTTTTGCCTCAAGATGAATTACGTTGATCAAAGATCAGACGAAGACGCGTCCATTGGTTTCCAGGGCTCGCCGGTTTGATCTAGCGGGCCACTGTACTGGGGTTCTATCCACCAGAGAACGTACGTATGGATACGCACCATTTTTGTTCCAATATCGGCAGCTAAATGAACACACGGTGAATACGCTAACAGCGGGTCCAGATATCGGAGATAATTGCATTATGCTCGCTCACCATTTCCATGCGCTCGACGTTAGACGTCGGTACAGCCGGGACAGACCCAAAATGGAGTTTGTTCGCGCAGCTATGACATCTGCAATGAGGAAAGAAGGATCCTCGTGGAGTACGACAGCTCCCTCACACAATTTGCGTGGCGCCAACCCGAATGTACGGGAGAGTCGGTGGTCCGATTCCATCCCAGGACAATCCACCGTTTGGCGTCAGGATCACGCCTGCCCATGAGTTGCTCCGGTAATGCACTGGCGCGCAGTCAGAACGTTCAAGAAACGAAAAAAAAACTCACGCTCAAGATTGACTGGGTCGGAGAATATGGTGTGTCGAGCAGCACAAGCAGCAAGTAAATCTTGCCAAATTATTCATTGTCAAGTCACCGTGGAATCGGACCAACTCGAATTTGATCCCTTACTCACCGCCTTACGTTCACCCTGTCAACTGCCTGCGGGAGATCCTCTCCGTCAATGGGAAAAGTGTATCTCGCGCACCTATCCAACCGATTACCGACCCATTCCAAGTCCTCGTTGAGCAACGCAGCTCACTCGCTCCCACGAACTTCCTTGGGTTTCTTTGATAATATGGGAGAGACGGCGGTTCGACTCACCCGAAGGACATGATAATCCCGTGAGAGCTCCGTTCTTGCGATTTCTTTCTCGCTGCGCGAGCTTCCGGGAAGTAGAAAAATAGACACTTCGCCGCAGAAGAATCAGAAAAATTCGAATTTGATACACAAATAACCCACCTTTTTCGATGGGTACACGAAGGAAGCGCCATGGGTATAGGATGAGGAAGGGAAAGTCCTTGTGGAGAATGGATTTACACTCCAAAACGATTTGATGAAAAAAGTCAACTACATGAATTTGGGAGAGAAGGTGGTTCAACCCAACCCTCAGAACGTGCTAAAGTTCCCCAAAGGTTTTTACTGGTTGATTGCTCGGCGAACCAAGGCTAGAAGAAAATATGTACCAAGTGTCTCGGCACGAAGTGCTTGCAGAACCTCTATGAACACGCTCAACGAATCGAAGACCATGAGGGTTTGAAGGATTATTGCGCGTCGATGGAGGGTGAGGTTGAGAAGCGCGGTATTCTAGATACAGCGCCGTCTTTTGCAGCTGCGACAGGGCGGGCGAGACAGCGGAGTCGCGATATTAACGAGAACTGGATGTAGAATGCCAATGCCATGTACGTGCGACACCCTTGCCATGCTCGCTGATTCGTTATAATTCTTTGCGTCGCCACGTTGGGCGCCCTCGGCGCCGAGTTTGAGCCAGCGAAGTCGGGCTGCCAGTGGGTCGGAGCGGTTGTATTGGCGCGGGATCCGGGGCCGAAGATTGACGTGGACCGAGTACAGAAAAGCAGATGGCGATGGAGTAAATTCGAGTGACTGGTCGACTTGGACGTGCGATGAGGGCAGTGGGACTGGTAGTGGTTGGTGGTCGGAGGGAAGCGTGAGAGATACGTCGCTGCGTTTGCGCTGCGTGAGGCGGATCACCGGGCCGATTTGCCAAGTCGTACTCTTGCCTCTGAGGCAGCCTCTCAGTCGTTTGCGGCTGGCTGGCGCTTCTAGGAGGGTGTATTGCTCCGCTTCACCCTGGGCGCTATACGTCGCACCCTACACGCTACAAGCCACAACCCACTGGCGCTACAGACGCTACACCGTTTGTATCAGCTCTCCTGGCAACCACCGACACATCCTCTATGACACGTCTTGACGCACAACGCAGCACCTTGCTCTCGATTATCTCTGACACTCCCGCCCTCCCGACGCGCCCCACTGCCACGTCCACGCGACGCGTTTGTTTGTCCCTGTGGCGCGCCGCCCTCTCTTGCCGAGTCCCGACGTCACGCACGACAACAACACTCACGACTTGCTCACGACCTCCTCACCGTTGACGACGATTTCCGCCGCCACCGTCCTTCTCACCCCTACCCCGCATATTCGGCCCCGCGTCCCGCTGATCCAGCAACACCGCCTGCGACTGCACGCGCCTTCCATCCCCCATCGCCGCCGCTCCCCTTTGCCACCACTGCCCGTCCTTCTCGCCTCTACCCCGCATATTCGGCCCGCATCCCGCTCATCTAGCAGCGCTGCCTGTCCCTGCACGTGTCATCATCGCCGCTCCCCTTCGCTTGCTGCCACTTCCCTTCGCCTCGCCCACGCTGCGCTACTATGCTACACTTAACCGCCTACTTCTACCTCAAGACTAAGCCTCATCCATGCCTATCTGCCAAAGCCGACCCGAAGACTAAGCACCTGCCCGCCCAGTCAAGAACCCACCTTGCCCTCTCTCTTCCAAGGTCTATCCCTCCCATTTCCCCTGACCCAGTGACCTACATTTTGCAGATTTGATGCCCCCACGTTCGCCACATTCTCCTTCTCCACTACGCATGCGCCGACACCGTCCCGCCGTGACCCTGTCGCATAACAGCTGCTACAGCATGGGTAGAACGGCTGCCCCTCAATGCGCCCTTCGTACGATCTGGGTGCATTTTCGTACCAGACCTTTTTACTCTTCTTTTTTCCTTCTCTCTCAATGTACCTATCCTCTCCTTCCTCTCATCTTCCCTCTACGCCGTGGCGATCAGCTCATCGGCTCCGACGCTCTGCCTCACACCACCACCCACCTCAGAGCCCTGTGTCGGAAAAATCCTGGGCTGATTATATAGTCCCACAAGGTAATACATTCCGTTGCAATCCCATATTAATTCTGTGGATTGCAACGCACAGTTTTAGGATTATATTCAACTCCAATCCTATATCATCTTGTAATGGATTCCGTCTTTGCAATCCAATTCATCATTACAATCCGTTGTAATGGGCGCACATCAGGGGATAAAAAAATATTATTCGGCTGCACTACGGTAGCCGGCCTAGCGCCAAAGTTCTTTCGCAGCGCCACGTTGAGTTGAACCCGATGTGGCTCCAGTACGACGAGGGGGGACAACAACGGCGAATGGTGTGGGGACGAGCGGCGGGGAGGTGTCAAAGGGCCGGCCTGATCGCGCGAGCGATGAGTAGACGGTCCGGCCTGCACGTGTAATAAGTTCGACGACGAAAAATGATAAAGCTAGTGCGTACCGTGTGGGCAGATCCCCACGCATTGCGAAAGATCGCGCACGCCTCATTGCGATCCTCACACTCAGCAAGCCGATCTCCTGTCAGCTCCTCGTTATCGAAGTCGTTGCAGTCGGGGAAGAACACGTCGTTCCATTACTTGAGCAGCCTTTCAGCCCAATCTGCCTGGGAGCGTAGGCCCTCGACGAGTTACCCAAGATACTCACTGAGCCGTGCGGAGTAATTGATGTGAGTGGTGTCGCCAGTTGCTTGGAGCTGTGTGTCCGGCGAGTGAAGCCAAATTGCCTACAGCATGTGAGAGAAGTCCAAGGCTAACGTTGGAACGTACCAAGATCGTGCAGTTGACGATTACGCCCACGGTAATGCGTTTGATGACCTGCAGCCCATGTGCGTTCTTCGATAGTGGCCAGATTGGGGGCCTGGGAGTTGTCGATGCCCTCCGAACGATGGTGGCGGCGACGTTTCCGCGGACGGCGGGCGGCATGAGCTTGATTGATAAGGTCGGCAATTTGGCGGTCTTTTGTGGTGAGAAGCCCGTTGACTTCGTTCATTCCAGCTTGTATGTTGGTTCGGATCTAAGAAAGAGTTAGCACATCAAAAAGAATGCATAGGGCAGCGGGACGCACACGACGCATAGTACGCGGAGTTGCTGGTGCAATCTCCTGCATGAGGTTAGTAATATTGGCGAGGGGACCGCGGGGCGCAGTGCTGTGGAGAACGACTGCGGGTGGGTATGTTGTGGTTAGAGTGAAAGAGGTACTCATAGCGACCACTCAATTAAATGTGCGCTCCACCGCCCCACCCAACCACCACCCTGCTCCACACTCGGTTAAAATCGACGTCAATTCCCAGTTGCCCCCAATATGTTGAAGGGCAGATATCGACCGTGTTGAGCGCTGTGCTGGGTATAGAGGCCATTCGAGAATAGTTAGGCTGCAGGAGGAAGACGAGAAGAGAAAAGAAGAAGGAAATACGTGTAGCGCCACTGATCGGCAATTACGTACACCAAACACGGTCATGCAACACAACCTCATCCTTATATTTCCTTGCCTATGCGAACGAAGCACAAGCAGCACACTATCAGGCAGCCCCACGGCACCCGTGAATTCCCAACTTGCCGGTATTGCCACGACAGCATCCCGAGGACTCTGGCGCAACACAAGCGAGTTTGCAGCATCAATGCAAGTTGCTAACCGCAGGGATGCGGTGGCAGCTATCTTACGAGGGCGCAGAGGGTGTTTAGCTGGGAATAATATATCACCTGTATTTATTCTGCTCCTTTTTCGTCGGCTCCCTGCGCCGCTGGGGCTGTAAACCCAGTATGCCATAGTAAGGCATTGCAAACACGCTCATATATTATATCGCCCCACGAGCGGTTGCAATCCACTCCGGGTGGGATTGCAACCGGTTGGAATCCGCCAAAATCCGCTAATCAGTTGCAAGTCAATGTAATCAATTCGACTTTTTTCCGACATGCTCTTCGTTTTCGACCCCTCCCATGCGACAAATACTAGCCTTAAACTAGCCTCTTCACTGCTCAGCCCTTGCTTGCAGCCCTCTCCCTCCAATCTTGGAGCCGCCCACGGCCTTCAATGTGGCTCCCTTCCTGTCTCGGTATTTCGCATCCTCCACTGAGCTCCTGGCGATTTATCGAGCTCCCCCTCTATTGCTCGATATCCACACGACTAGGGTTTCCATTGCGAACCCCGGTGCATAGCTTCTTCTCCGCATCAACGCTACCTCACGCTCATGGGCCAATTCCTTGTTAGGTATCCGTCACCGTCTCTCGCTTCGGAAATGGCCGATTCTCGCTCATTCCGACGTCCTTCAACCCTACGGATCCGATTCAAGGAGGACAACACCGACACTACTGACAGGAGACGCGCATGTGGAAATAAAGGTGTGTGCCCGTCGCCTAACCCCACATTTACTTGATGGTTTATCTCGCCGATCGCGGTGATTAACGATGGCCTTAGGTACGCTCGCATTTTCCTATAATCTTAAAATTCACTCATCTCCGTCTAGCAAAGTAGACCTACGCACCTCCCCTACGCCATCCACAGGCAGGGCGCGTGCAAGAAGCAACACATCAGGTATGTCGCTTGACACTCTCCCGTTCCTTTTTTCCTCTCTTTTCGCCCGCCCACGGATATTTTATTCATCGCTCTGATCCCGATTCCGCCTCGAGCCGCGGTCCACGTCATATCGCGCATGATTTTCTCACTGTCCGCGTTGCGCTCACTGTAACAGCAAACGAGGACTACCGCCCTTCATTTGAAGCGCGTTAACCCTCGTTTCGTTTGCTCTTCTGTGAGCACCCGCGCGATGCCATCAATTTATTCCCTCGACTTTGTTATCCGTCTCAATGATCTTCGCAAGCCTTGTGCTGTAAGGTCCGCGTCGATCTGTAGGTCAAGCTAACCCCGCAAGAATCTCCCAGAAACGATAACTTCAGTCCAAGGGGAGTCGGTGAAGTCGGTGAAGTATATGATTCCAGAAAACTGTCGTACATCGCAACTACAGGGAGTATACCAAAGTAAGTGAGATCTATATCGACTGACCTTGTGCCTAAAAAAATTGACTACTTTGTAAACTAGGAATAGCGCTCAAAACAACTCTAACCCACTCTTCCAAGCCGCCACCATCCGCCCTTCACGGTGCGTTTCGACTGCTTTTCGCGGCTCAATTCGCCATGGACGCGCCTCATCGTTCCACTCCACGATGTAGCAGTCAGCACGCACCAAGCCCTACCCTGGGATTTGCGTGCTGGCTACAACTTCGCGGTGTGTGGCACTTTCAATCGCGTCTATTAGACGCAAATCCTACGCGCATCAGACCCTACCACGTGTTCCGCGCAGGATTCGCGTCTTGAGCCAATCAACGAGTGCGTTTTTTGTTACCTATACTTTAAACCCACCAGTAACCAGTATGTCACCCACCGCCGTCGATCTCGCCCACGCGATCAAGATACCCGGCCTCCGCCTCAGCGATCTCTTAGATGGAGTTGGATGAGGACTACGACTCTGATGTCGAGGCTGAGGTACGTTGCACTGCCGCTTAATAAACGCGGCGTCGTATTTTTCTAAAAAAAAGAAAATGCAGCCCTCCAGCGAGAAACACCCGCATTTGGAGCCCACCGAGCGAAATGACACCCCTCGCGCCAGCTTAAAGCCGACCAACGCCGCGGATATTTCACTCCAGGGGCACGTACTCCCGGTCGCCACCACCAGCTGGATTATTGGCCTCCGTGACAGAGTTCTCTTTCAAGCGTATGCGGAAGATCTATATGCCTATTACTTCTCCACTCTCGCCGCTCTCCTCCTTCATTGACCGGACCTCCATCCTTTGTTTGCAATTGGTACTTGCGTTTTCGCATGCATGACCCTCAATTTTGGTCCTCGCACCCTGGCTTGTCATCGAGTCCCCGCCTGGCGCCAGCATCGCTATCCCGTCAGCCATCTTCGGCATTCGAATGTAGCGGTCCAGCAGCACGAGAAAAGATTCTCCATTACTCAGTATATTTCGGGCGGAATTTTTCGCTTTGCTAAGGGCGGGTTCAAGACGGACGTACAGCTCAAGAAGCACATGTCTACTGCTTGGGAGCGACTTCGGGCACCATATGTACGTGTCTTCCTGTTTGAATATCCCCCTACTAATGAACAGATAGACGAGGACACAGTCACCATGGGTTCGCTCGTCATCAAGGACCGGTTGATCGGTGTCGCAGACAACACGACTGACATGGACAACATGGATGGTCCGTCTTCATCCTCGCGTTTCTACGCTCTATTGATTCTCCCGTAGGCATCCTTGGTGAACTGATTGTTTCCTTCATTATTTCACTGCTCTGGTTCTTAACCTCGTAGGCATCGGCCCTTGTTACCTTACTGAAGGCCAGTGGACCTCATCTTTTCGTCTTCTGCGTTTCAATCGCTCGCAGCCATCACCTCAGACAACACACCCATCCCGACCGTGACCGACAACTGCCTCAATCAGAGGCTTATCGCAAATGTGAGCGTTTCCAACCCGTCTTCGTTCAGTCCTTGTTCATTATTTCCGCAGGAATCCATTGGCATCTACTATGAGTCGACCGCCGCCGACAATGACAGCAACGGGAAGACCGGAGCCTTTCGTTTGGCGGCTCCGATATCTCCAAGTAAGTATTCTTTATTGTCGACGGCTCCGTTACTGAGCCACCGGTAGGTGCCAGCGAGATCAACTATGTGCCGATCACGAAGACGGCCGACGGACCGTGCGTGCAAGTGCTGTATTGGGGCATCGACCAAAGCATCTGTTACAACGGGAAGGAAATCATGGCCAACTGCGTCGGCATCGCAGACACGTTCGTCCCGCTTTCAATTTTGCGTGTTGATCTTTCTACCATTCTTTCAGTGGAATGACCATGTGCATGCTCCCGGAATCCACCTTCCAGACTTATAAGGAGGAAGTGGGAGCGAAGCTCGACCCATTCATACTCCGCTCTGTCCATTTCCCGTTGTAAAGGCTTCCCGCGGTTCTCTAGAAACACCGACTTGCTTCCTGTGACTCAGACGCAGTTCGAAGGCATGCAGGACATGTGCTTCGAAATCGGCGGGGTAAGTGGCCTTTCTTTCCGTTTTCTTTTATCCTTGCTAATGCTGACTGAGCGCAGAAGGAGTACAAGCTCACCCCCTACGCGCAGACCTGGTTGCGCAGCCAGAACGAGAACCTTGGCATCCCGAAGGACGCAATCTGCCTGATCTTTGCGTCCCTGGGACAGATGGAGAACAAAGGTCTTGACTTTATCAGTAAGAATTTTCCTTTGTCGTTCTTTGAGTCAAACTGACACAATTATTTGTAGACGAATACCCGTTCCTCAGGTCCATTTCCCCTTTATCTTTGTCGTTGCCCAATATTCATTTTGTTCTCTCAGCGCTTAGGTTCGTTTTATGAGCTCGTTTGACGGTAAACATTTTCAACATGAATCAGTCGGCTTTCTGATGACTTTGACTTCTTTCTTTCACAATTTTGTATCCGAATCGTCAAGACCCGGCCCGAATTGAGCCGACCGTGACACCGTGTGACACCTCCAATTTTTTTACGGCCACCATGGTGTCGAGCTTGGCGGCGCAATTGGCCAAGGGCGCGTCTCTGAACACGACTCTACTCGTCTACAGATCTCACAGAAAGGCAGCCGAGTCGTATCTCTTTACTGGATGCGAAGCAGACACCAACATGACTTGGAATCCATTCACGCGCTTAGGTCAACGGCTTTCCTCAATTCACCACCTTGAATCAGGCCTTCCGCGAATTCGAGGGTCCTTCGTTTTCAGATGGATCTCGCGATACCGACCGCACCCTTCGCTTAGCAGACGCTATCACATAGCTTGACCTCACCATTTCTGGCTTCTTGTCACTACTGGGTCCCTCTGTAATGGAGACTGAGATTCTGAAATGGCTGGTACGGCAGTTCAGGTGCATTGTAATGTGAATGGGTGGCTTCATTCTTATACTGTTGCAGGATTAACGAATTTAATGTCGAACCTATACTTGCTTTATTTTTGCCCCATCATGAACCACCGCATCTCGCCAAAATGCTCTCGATTCTGCACATCAAGTGAGCTCCCGTCTCTCGTTCCCGTTGCGGTGTCTTGTTGTTCTAGACCGAACTCCGCATGGAGCTTCCTCCTGCCTTTCAAGGCTGCTGCACCAAAATGTCCCCCGAGTTTCCCTAGTCACCGAGATGCTCAAAAGTTTTGATGCAACATGGTTCATCGTGAACCTTCTTCCAACCGCCATCAAAGCAAGTTCCTCGCACCACACATTGCTGGCCATTACTTGACAGACATCAAATTGTTTGGCCAGTCAAGGTGAGCCCTCGAGTCTTTTCTTTCGTCTTGATACCGTCGAACTGTGGCACCGAGTCGACCAACATTTTCTTTTGTTATTCTGTCTTCTCGCATCTTCTCGCATTGCTCGGTCATTTGGCTGAGGTGCGTTTTCCATTCATTCATTCATATCCTTACTTGCCCTATGCTCTGCTGTATGGTTGTATGGGTACTTCTCCTGCCTCCGAGTCGGCCGACCCATTGTCTGCCTTTTCTCTGTCTTTGATCCATGCATCCCACTTCTACTCACTTTACTGCATCATTCCATTTCTTTCGCCTGTAGCATAACATTCATCCCATTACTGAATGCGGGTTTTCCTTCTTCATCTTAAGGCCGCAACGAAATCTTAATCGAAGATTTCCGCAAGCTGCAGCTGAATTTTTCCCAGGTTCAATCTGTCCGCACAGTCAAGCTCAAGCTCTATCACAATACTTATTTTATTGTACATGCTTCTTTTGCTGGCTCTCGTTGCATTCAAAGTACTGACATACAGAGATCATATTCAACGCGCGCAGGGACTCTGCGTTAACACCACCATCGTCTTGAAGATCTCCTCCAACAGTATGCTGTATTGCCGTTATTCCAAATAACGTGTCGCTTATTGGACAAACTCAGTTCAAAGTGGGCTTTTATTAAATACAGCATTATTGACTAGGGATTTTTTCTGACTAATTCCGCCCAGGTTCCATCATGGTGGAATCTGATGGATGAAGTACGACTCGTTCAATGCCTCTGAATCTCCCGGATACTCTCTACACTCGCCCAGTTATTAAACCCCGAGTCTCTCTCAACCTGCAATATTGGTGACACGGATAAAATTTCTACGTGGGTAACCCGGATGTTGTATTCTGGCTAGGGTTATAGGACTCAGGGCACACCTTCCTATATATCTGGGGCCGAGATCTGAATTCAAATCCTTACTGTGCAGTCCGGAGAGAGCAGAGTGGCTATACAGTTCAAGCGTGGGAAAAAATTTGAGAGCTAGGTCTGAACTTTTTGACTATGTCTTACATACAAAGTGTTTTGATCCAATCATTTCTTGTCCCATGCTTGAACTGTACAGCCACTCTGTTCTCTCCGGACTGCACAGTAAGGATCTGAATTCAGATCTCGGCCCCAGACATATAGTGTTCAAATTTATTGTTCACTAAACTGGATCCTTACAGAACCCTTGTGGCTCACGGTGATCATCTACAGCTCTTGAACAATTTTGGTTAATGAAGTTGAGGGGAGGGGTTTGATTCTTCCCGGGGGCACGGCGGGAAATGTTTAGCCACTTTTGGTCATTATTTTGGCTTTTGTCGGTGCACCTGCAGGTTGTGGTGCATTGAACCTCTAACTAAAATGTGTCTTTTACGCATCAAGTCTGAGACAACCATGTCCTCTGCTTGTTTTGGAATGTGTCAAAAAAATTGAGACCTTTGGCGCAAATGGTGATAGGCAGCTTTTTTCATTCCGCTTCATCTGGTGTTTCATCCCTTGCCTCTCCATTCAGACTCCTAGATCTGCAGGAATTTATACGCAATTACACCAATTTTTTGTTTTTCCTTTTTGGTCACTTGATTTCGAAGTCAGTTGATGCCATGCCAGAATCCATGGTAAGAACATCCAGAGTCCAGGCTCTTTGGCTGAGTTTAAACCCCCTGTTTCAAGTTTGTACTTGCTCAGGTTTTGGTCTGGCCGTCATGTCTGAAATGGTGATCACCTTCTTTCTAGTGTTGCCGCGACTTGTTAAGTCGCAAGTCGACTTGCTTAAGTCGACTTACCGCAACTTTCGACTTGACTTGACTTGACTTGGTCAGGTCAAGTCACTTCAAGTCACTTCAAGTCGACTCAAGTCGGTTTAGTCGCACCATTATTAATTTATAAGGGTAGATGTCGCTTGGTGTACAAAGTTTCGACGTTAAATAGCAGTCAAATCCTGGCAATATACAAATTCAACTACTCATTCTCCTCTGGCATTTCTGTAAATACAATCCCGTCTGCTGCATCGCAACTGTCAACAATCTCGCGCCAAACCACATCCCTGTCTTGATCGTGTGAATCGGCCAGAGTTCGAAGCCAGTCTTCATTGTCATCGGCAACGGGGACGGTCTGCCAGTCGGACATGAAGTTGAGCCTCGATTTCTTGTATTTAGATTTGAGCATTTGTAGAGCCTCCATTAGAAGGGCACTTGTGCGGTTTCGGCGTTTGGTATCTGTCTCGGCCGAGGACGAGAATACCCTTTCTGAAGGCACTGAGGTCGCCTGGATGGGGGCGTAATCGGCAAAGAGACGAAATATCTTTGGCCAGGTTACTTTGCCATGGTTCTGTCGATTGTCCAGCTGCGATTGGCAATCAAAAACTGGGACACCACATGACCAAAACGGTCAATACCCAGCTTGAAACTTACAGCTGTTTTTGCTGTAGGGAATTTCCCTGGCTTCCTTACTCTTGAGTCTAGTCACCTACCTTATTTTTGGGTAGTTCAGGTGGCCAGTGGCTGAAAAGCATTGGCTTTACGATTGTGTTTGTCGATGTTTGCCTCATGACCAAAACGGTTGATACCCAGCTTGAAACTGATAGCTATTTTTGCTGTAAGTAATTTCCTTGGCTTTCTTACCCTGTAGTCTAGTCACCTACTTTATTTTTGGGTAGTTCAGGTGGCCAGTGGCTGAAAAGCACTGGCTTCACGATTGTGATTGTTGATGTTTGCCTCATGACCAAAACGGTTGATACCCAGCTCGAAACCGACAGCTATTTTTGCTTGCAAGTAATTTCCATGGCTTCCTTACCCTGTAGGCTAGCTACCTGCTTCCCCTTTGGGTACTTCAGGTGGCCGGTGGCTGAAAAGCACTGGCTTTACATTTGTGTTTATTTAAGTTTGGCCCATGACCAAATGGCCGATACCCAGCTTGAAACTGCCAGTAAGTTTTGCTCTAAGTAATTTCCCTGGCTTCCTTACCATGTAGGCTAGTTGCTTGCCTCACCTTTGGGTAGTTCAGGTTGCTGGTGGCTGAAAAGCACTGGCTTTACAATTGTATTTGTTTGGGTTTGCGTCATGACCAAAACAGCTGATACCAGCTTAGCACTCCCAGTGAATTTTGCTGTAAGTAATTTCCATGGCTTCCTTGCCCTGTAAGCTAGTCGCTTGCTTCAATTTTGGGTAGTCAAGTGGGCACTCATACTCGAATAGAATATTTACAGGCCATACATTACATTTGAAGTCCAGCAGAAAAAGAAGCGAGCTTCCTTTGACTCCGTGTCATAATCCCTGCCACTGGATTAACATTTTCGATGTCCTCCACCACCTCCACCTTACGTCTCTTTGGGGCTGAGGTTTTGGCGATCTTGTCTGCGCGGGGTCGTTTGCGAACGGACTGATTGGAGGTCAGCACTTTTCGCCGCCCTACAAGTAAGGGACCAGGCTCCAATGCAATCTTCTGTGCCGACCAGGACACAATCAACGAACACCGGAAGCTGTAGAGCCCAAGAGTGGTGTTGTTGACCTCGTCTTTGACATCGACAATGACTCGCTCACAGCTCTGCCAAAAAATGGTATCAGGAATTGCGTTCAAGCCAACCACAGAAGAGAGTAGACAGCGCACTCCTTGTTTCCAACGTTGGGCCAGGCTGTGCTGTGAATGGGGTTGTTGTTTGTAACACTTGATTTTCCCGACAGTGATGAGGAAGTTTGGAGCCTTAATAATTTCTGGCCACGGTCAGCACGAAGTGTGGCTTTTACCGATGATTTCGGTGATGCTCCGTCGGGAACTGCAGGAAAATAAGACACCGCCACCACAATGGGGTCAACTCACGCTCGGCGCATCCATTAGGCTGGATTATCGCATTTGGCAAAAAAAGTCCTAGCTCATGTTGCGGCTTGCAAACGATCCTGGTAAACGAAGACGTTGAAGCGCCGATAAGTGAGGAACATGATGGAGGTATTTGGTGTGCCCCGTGGTGGAAACCGGTTCTTGGGAGACGATCCAACGATACATTTGGGTCGGGATCCAAAAGCAGTGACCTTCGAGTCCAAAGGTAAACACGCATAACAAACTGGACAGGGCGCCCTCTCAGAGCAGAACTCGTAGGAGTTTGAAACTGATAGCACTCACATTCATCCCAGTGTGCCTATTGCAGATCGCAATGACCAGTTCTTTTCCACGTGCCTTCGCTGATATTCTGCCCGCAATCTTCAGGGTATTAACGAACTCAGCAGTAGTAGGAATGTTGAGGGGGGTCTGTTTTCGCCCTGAAACATCACAAAGAAAGGTGGGGTCAGGTGCAAAAGTCTCAACGCAAACAGTGAGGTGTACCCTCTTTATCGCGTGGTCTCTTGGCATCAGCATCGATATCAGTCGACTGGTATTTTGTAATAGCTGAGGGCTGGCACTGTTCGTTTTCCTGGCCATTGGGATGAGGTATAATTACCGAAAACAGATCAAAAAGGCATGCCTTGTGCGAATTACTTTCACCCGAGCTGTGACATGGGGCACAATAAAATGCAGACTTCTTGGGCTGCGGCTTTTTTCCTGTCTTTGGTGCAGAGACAGGCTCAATGGGCAGAGGTGGCAGACGAGGAAGTGGCACAAATTTGCTGTCATCTGGTGAAGACACATGGACAGTAAACGTCTGCCGGGTCCCATCCGCCCGAGCACAGCACACAGGATGGGCAACAAACTCCCCTAGGACGCCAAAGGATTAGCAAAAACCAACAGAAAAACCAAGAACAACAGAAAAATCGGCACCTATGAAGGAAGTATCATCTATTCTATCCACTGTCGACGGAATCCTGCGCTCCTCCCAGCCAACCTCACGTTCAAAGAGTTTTAAAACAGTTTTCTCAGGCATATAGAATATGTGAAAGTGAACTAGGTCACTGTTGTGTTCTGACTGTGATGGAGTGCGATAAAGAAGTGAGCGAGGTGACGAACTGGTTGTTCATCACGTGGGCGTGATCTCACTTCTGTCACTGTGAGTCATACAGCTCCGCACCGTGCCGTACTCCAGCGGAACCCCGCGGACCATTCCGGAACGGTAACCAAATCATGATGCCGTGTTATTCCCGCTCACACAGCACCTCGGGGCGAGAAACGGCAATGCGTATCAAAAGCGGGAGCCCTATGTGTGACACACTAACAGTGACACAATGTACCCCCCGGTAAGCTTCACCGAAGCGTCTCAAAGCGCTGAAGAACATGTGCTCGCTTGTCATATCTTTCCTCTTCAGGTCCACCCATGGCGAGACCTTTGTCCCCCAAATTCTGGTGGTGGCAAGGTGGTGTACATAGTGGCTCGGACTGTAGATTAAATTCCCCTTAATGATTGGAAAATTTGTGTATAACTCAAACTCAGAAAATTGCGTGAAATATTAATTTGCAACCCATTTAGTGGGCTTTGCTGTGGAGCTATTGATGTTATTGCCCTCACCCAGTGTTTTGGAAGATTTCCACTTTCAAGACCCGACTCAAGTCGACTTGAGTGACTTGAAGTCGATTTCCATCGACTTCGAAGTCGCGTCAAGTCTTGGGTCCGACTTGACTTGACTCGGCTCAAGTCGCTCCCATTAAGTCGACTTGAAGCCGTTCAAGCCCAAGTCGCGGCAACACTACTTCTTTCAATTGCAAGGTCTTCTGAAGTTCGAAGAAGCAGCATTTGAACCTCCCAAACACAATGGATCTTCTGCTGTTTCTTTGTGTTGGAAAACTCTACCTTATGTGTTTTGCCCGATAATACACAACCTTATCTCCTCAAGTTGAAATTACATCCAAGTCCCTTATACAATAAATATACTCATTTATTCCAAACCAAACCACGGGGACACATACTAGCAAATCAGAACAATGTGGAAAATCACCAACAAAATGGACAATTCCTGGAAGCTTCAGGACACAATCGGACCAGGCTCCTTCACATGTCAGATGGATCATCCTCCACTTCCTCCACAGTCCCAGCTGGTTTGAGCTCTGCCAGATGAGCCAAGTTATTTCTGTGCTGCTTCAGCACATCTTCACTGATTTTGGCAACCCTTTCATCAATACACTGAACCTGTTTGGCCTGCAAGGAACGTTCAAACAGGGGTCTTGCTGCTTCCCAGTACTCCACTGCTTTCAGCAGGTCACCGTAACCATTGGAAATGTCCAAGCTGGAGCATGCATTCAGCTCTGCTGCGATGGACATCCATCTGGGTAAATCCCTCTAGAGCAATTGTGAACAAGCTGATGGCTGTATGCTCGTCATTCTGCGAAAGGAAGACATCTCCAAGGAATTGAAAAGCTTTGTAGATTCCAAGCTTCTCTTTTCTTTAAAGTGAATCGCAAGATAAATGGCTGTCCAGCTGGACATCCTATCCAAATCATCCCAGTGGCTGGTATTGCCAAGCCGCTCTAGACAATAAGTTTCGAATTGGGAATTTCAAAGCTGCTTTGAGACACCTTTTAATAATAGTATTGGCTGCCGATGAATTTCCCTCCCTCAGGCAGAGATCTGCAAGAATAATATCACAGAATATCACTCCTGCAACATCACCCAAGGTGTCTAACATTTTTCTGGCTCTGTCACAATTCCTCTGCACATCATCCTTTGGTACACCACACCCGTGACACTGAGCCGGAGTCTCCGGTCCTGGCCCTAGCCATGGAAAATGGACACTAAAGTCACGACACTAGCCGTGTACCTCTACTGTCATGGGTCTGAGTCTATTTTCCCACCCCTTTTGGAAATGAGGCGATGCACGGGGTTGCCCCCCTCTTGTCTCTGTTGGAATGTGTCCCCATCCGGCAAGGCAGACGAAAAAGCCTCTATAGCCGATGTTTGTCTGTATATTTTTCGTTTATTTATCTCTTGATTATGGACAGGGCGCGTCAAATCAATGCTCGGCTATTCGGATTTTCGGACCTTTCCGAACAATGTCCAAGCGCCGAGGCGCCTATCTCGTTGTGTTTGTTTACATCTCACTTCCCTTTCGCCATCACATTATTTATCTCTTGATTATGGCGGCGCGTCAAACCAACCTCGGCTATTTGGATTTTCGGACCTTTCCGAACAATGCCCAAGCGCCCAGGCGCCTATCTCGTTGTTTGTTTACACCTCACTTCCCTTTTGCCATCACATCACTATGTCCTCGTCGTCTTCGTGCCCCTGTCATCTTGATCATGAACGGTTACTGGCGGTGTATGTTCCTCTTATCTTCCTAATTCTTCCCCCCTCACCTCTTCTGCGTCCAGCGCAAAACAGCATTTGGAGCAAAACAAGAAGGCCCGACTTCGGATGGCTCAGTGCGTCGCCTTTTCGTATATCCGACTACGGGTGCCCATTGCTCATATAGGAACGTGCTGATCTCAAGCTACGTTCACCTGAGGAGCAAGAGCGGGCTGCCCAGCGCTCTCGAGTGTATCGAGCCAGGTATCGGCAAAAGTACGTGGTTTGGTTCTGCATAATTTGATCATGCTGACAACCAACGAGGAATCATCAAGCAGTGCTTCGTGGAGAATCCGAACGCCGGCGCAAGATTTACATCGAACGGTACGGGGAGAGCGCCTACAAAGATTATGTCGAACGCCGCGAGGGCAAGCGGATGGGACAGGAGTCGTAGGAAGACTAGGTGCGGGCTGCCGTGCGTCGCATTGTATTTTCTTGATCCTGGTGGTCTATACATTCTACAATTACTTGCTTTAATCGTCTCGTTCCACCGGCTTTCAAGTCTCCGGGGAAAGCCAATAGATTTCCTCAAAAGCTACACACAACGTAGTTAGAGACTACAAGTGATCCCCCTCGCCCCCATACCGCGAACCAGCTGCCAGCGCACCACAATGACGGCAATGAGTAAGTATCTCGGCAGAGAACAGCGGGACATGCGGCATGAATGATTGGCGCGAGAGGGCACAGCCATCTTTCGTATCTTGTCACTGGTGTGAAATGCCGTGGTAGCGACCGCCTTCCTGACCGCCATCGCGGCGTCATGGCCAGCTCTATGCCACTCGCATGGTAGCGACCGCCTCCCTGATTGCTGTCGTGACACCCTGGCCACCCACCCGTTTGCGCCACGAGTCACAAAACGGCACAAGGCTCCGCCAGGTGAGTTGCGCCAAGGGTGGTGGTAGTCACGCTCACTTTGGCGTGTAAATAGTGTCGTTACCTGCATCCGATTCCGTAATTCGGGGTATCCGATTCTTTAATTTTCCGGTTCGTTTTTACAGCCTCTGGTGTGAGATGAAATTTTGTCCAGCCAAAATGAGTTAATAATTAAGTATGTCTGCATTTGAGGATGTCAACGCCCACCCACCAATCCACTGTCGTTCAAAGGGCAAATGGTCGGGCAAATGGACCGATATCCACCTGTCAACGCCCAGCCATCTGTCAATCTCCAAGGCAGTGCACCGAATGCTGAATTCTCTCTCACAGTCGTTCTGGCGCCACACCTCCTGGTCATCTTGTACAGTGAGTGTATAGTGGCAGGTCACAGAATGAATTTGAAGCTATCTAAGTATACACCTCCACAATCCTCCTAAAAATCTTCCGGGTGTTCAGCATACGACGTCCTCGTCTCGCTTCCCAGTCGGCAAGCCTAGCCGCGGCGTCGTCAGACTCTGTCGCCTCCCGTTCACACGAACTGTCCGAGTACCCGCCCTTCTCTATCCAACGCAGTATTGAGGAGTGGAAGTATTGTCGAAAGATGAATTGCTTTTCGTTGGCGGTTACTGGGACAAACGAACGGGATTTCGCGCCGCTGGGGATGAGAACAGTCGTACCCGGCGGCAAGTCATAGATGCTACCATCATCCCATGAGATCAGGTGCCCGCGCCGTTTGTCATTGTATCGCCCAAGGACGGTCAGGACCTCAATGGTATCAAAGCGCACGTCCCAGCATTTTCTGGGGGACATGGACCTGGGTAAGTGGATCTCGGTAGTCGACAATACCGAGCCGCTGAATTCTGCCGACGCAATCTTTCTACTTTCAAGCTCGGCCATGGACTGCGCGAGCATCGCATATCCCTGTGGGAAGAACTGCTCGTAAAGTTCTGCCGTGCGTTAGCCATTTGACCACAAATCTATAGAGAAACTCACGATTTTGGTATGCCGAGATAGCCTGCAGGTCAGGGTCGTCGCCAATGCGTCCAATGACCTTCTCAACATTCCGCATCCTCTCAATGTTGACGGGGATCTGATCAGAAAGTCAGTACCATTTGTATGAGCCAATGGCGCGCGAATTACTTACTTGGCCTTTCGCAGTTTGTCTATACTCTATACCAAAACGCAGGTCGCATTCGTTCCCATCGTCGTCAAGAAAGCAACCGTTGTTGTACACCGACATCAGCTTCGTGGTGGCGCGCTGGCATATAGCGGTCCATAGATCCTGCGAGCTCAGGGGCCCTTTTGACACCACACCCATGACAATTTGCCTATCATCCGTCAAGGGAGCGGGGCCACTGCTAGAAAGATTGGTAAGTTCACTCCCACGGATCGAGTCGCCACTCACTTTCGTAGAGAATGGGCAACTAACCCCATGTCTCAGGCGCATTTTCCATGCAGTGTCGTCTTTCCCGGACCCCTGTGTTTGCTGGCGCGTCAAGCGACCCGATGAACGAACTGCTGCAGCCCAGGTGCGCTCAATACCCTCGCCGTTGGTCTGGCCCACCTCCGGATTGAAGGTATGGCAGTTCCTGGTATGAGCTGCGGCGTGCCATCCCGGCAGGCCAAACTGCACCTCTGTCGTCCCAGCAGCTTGATGCATGAAGGCGTCTAGACCGCGCAAGGGTGCGCTGGCACTAGCTTCCTCCGGCTGGCGACGACCACCGTGCGCATGGCGATGTCTTTTGGCATATGTCACCAGCCGCCCCATTCGATCTGGCGAGCGAGTCCAATCGGTGACCGTCGGGCTCATCGTGACAGCTGGGGAGTCAGGGCCGCTGGTGTCTTCGAGTTCCGTCCCAGGCGAGCTGGGGCCAAGCGCACCACTCTCTTCTACGGTAAACAGGATCTCCCCTCGCGCGACGCGCTCAGCGGTGAGTATCCCGGAGGAACTATCACCTATGTTTAATTGTCAAACCCAGGGATTTAGGAAGAGAATAATGCGGACATCACCACGGTAGACTGGGTCTTTTTCCTCCAAATATGAGGTGATGGTATTCTGACGCTCCAGCAGGTCGAGGAAGTTGTAGGGATGTTTGCTTCTGACTTGAAGACCAGGAGCATCTCGCGGAAATAAAATATGATTGCGAGAACTCTCTCGAGTAATACGGCGCCTTGTGTGAGCAGGGTATTCTGCGTTGAAGCACATCGGTGAGTTTGTTTATGGAAATGATTCTGATTCTTTTTCTGAGTAAAATGCGCTAGCACTTATGAGACACCCAACGGGGACCATTTTAATGGGGTTATTTGCGCTTAGGTGGTCCCGTCTTCACGGGTGTCGCCTAACCTTGATTTTCAGATCTAGGAAGATCTTCCGCCGATCTGAGATTGCGGGTAATTCTCAAAATTCGGAAACTTGGTAATGCACAATGCTACATTTTTACATTATACCAATGCAGCAATGGATCCGATACCGCTCAATCGTATCGTCACATATGAAAGACCTCCAGCCTTCAGCTAACACATACACGTCCACCTTCAATGGCAGATGAGTCTCCCGCCCTCTCTGCCTCTCAAACAGGCTCACAAAAAAGGCCTTGGGTTATTTCAGACTCCCCCACTAGGTCTTCGGATTCCCGCCCGACTAGGCCTGTGTTGGAGTCCCATCGTTCGTCTGTTCAAAATATCTTGCTATTCTCGTCTGACCAACCTGCAGCGCCGAGACTAGGCTCACAAGCCCTTCCGATCAATGTCGAAGACACTTCTCGTTAGCCTGCTCCACTCCTCTGTGATCATACAAATATTAACCGTATACCCAGCACGCCCCAAAAAAAAACTCAAGGCCAAAGATCTCGATGCAATGCAGAATCGGATTCGTGAGCTGGAGGCGACAACTTTTCCTACTCCAGGCCCCTCCCGTGCCACCTCATCCCATGCTGCCGGCAGTTCTCGTGGCGCCTTTGTCACTTTGCATGCCAACCCAGCGGGCCGTGCGACACTTCTCATCACCGACGAGCCACTTCGGTCCAAAATCAATATTCGGCCCCGCCCAGGTCCGATTGGCCATCACGACGGGTGGCGAAGGTCCAATGCTCGTGGCGTCCCTGAGTCGCAACTGCTGCATTCTGGTCCCAGGCCACCCAGTCTCACCGCCAAGGAGCCTCACCACCAGTGCACTATATGTCACTGTGTGAAAACTCATCCGGTCTCGTAAGTTGCGCGCACATTAACAATTATTTCTTTATATTTACCATAATGACATCTAGATATAAGTGCGGCCATACCCACTGTTTTATTTGTATTCGGGTCTGGCTCCAGATCAGCTGGAAATGTCCCGACTGCAATCAGGTCATGCATGGCCCCCCATCGCGCAATTATGACCTCGAAGATTGGCTTTCTAGTGCGTATCCAAAGATTGCAGCAGATGGGAGTCGTGTTACATACAGTTGGTCGGGCCTTGTGTTCCCTTCCGCACCTATCTAGCTCGTGTTACTCAAAAATTCAATATCGCATTTTACACTGTTTAGTTAGATTAAAGACTACCGTTCGCTCAAAATGTTTAATTTTCCAATAGAAGTGAAGTTAAAAGACTACCTTTATTAGAAATTGCGTGGATCCACAGCGCGCGACGACCTGGAACAATTTAGGGTGAAATTTTGTGTCGGCCTATACGATCAAACCAGTATCTTTTTTAATAGTTTCGCTCCATAGGTGTTGTTGACATACATATATAACACGATAAAACCGTTGAAACGGGGTCAGTGTCTCTGGCTGAGGCTATATAAATACGGGTGCTCAGCTTTAATTCGATCGTAAAGTTGAGCACAGGCACTGGGGCAGTGCAGATCATGTGCCAATCTCAAACGCTCCAAAAAAATATTACGGTATTTGGATTTTGCTCTTTTCAATTGAGAACCTTGAATGGCATCTACCTCTCACCGCCGGGGCCGCCCAACACGCAATGTGGACGTTGACGATGGCCGTCAAACTTTTGGGAAAACTTTGGTTGCCAATCGGGGCATTTACATCCGGGATGATGTCGATGGTCTCACCAGGATGGACGGCCTCACAAACATCACATTCAAGAAGCCACGGGTGGAACCAGTAGATCTGCAAGATCCCCTCGCACACTGGGTGCCAGTCCCAGAGGGAGATTTTGACGCCGCAGATGCTACTGAGGCCGCCTCGCAGGCTGAAGCAACAGGTCAAAAGCGCAAGACATATATTAGCTCGGTACGTGTAATTTGTGAGTAATGACATGTTGAGCTCACGAAGATCGTTTAGACCAATCCCATGCTCCAGTGGAGGCCTTTGAAAGGTCTCTTCCTTGACGAGCTGTTGCGCCAAGATGGTCTCGGCAATGATTTAGACCACCCATGCTGCGCCCACTGCGATGCGCACCTTTCAACTACACGAATGTTCCGGTGCTCAGATTGCGGTCAGTTTCTGCAGTGCATGAACTGCTGCCTCTCGCATCACCGTCATTTGCCCTTGCATTCCATCGAGGTAATTGTTTTTTCTATTGCCTTCTTCTCTTTCTTTCGTTTGATGACGAAGACAGGAGTGGAACGGGAAATTCTGGGTCTCAGAAACACTCGAAAACCTGGGTCTCATCTACCAGGTTGGCCATGGTGGGTTTCCCTGCGCGTTACCTGATCCTGCCATACGCAAGATGGTCATCATCGAAGCCCCTTTCCACACACTATCAAATTGCGTTACTGTAACTGCGGGCAATCTGACGACACCGACTCTGCGGATGCCGACTCTGAGCACCTGAAGCAACTCTTGCGAAATGGGTGGTATCCTGCGACCGTGGTGGAGCCAGCAACTTGTGCCACATTCCGTACACTCCAGGCCTTCCGCCTGTACAATGTCGTTGGCAACATGAATGTCAACGACTTTATTACGGCTATGGAGCGCATGACAAATACCACTGCCTGCAGTGGGCTAGGTTCGGTCCCAGTGAGCAGATTTTTCTATTTATCTAAGTGATTTCCACCCTTATTTCTATTCTCTAGGATCGCAGTCGACCATTCCAGCGTATGACCCGCCAGTGGGCTTTCTTGATGCGCTTGAAACGTTCTGGTCGAGGACATGACCCAGCGGGTGTGGATGCGACTGGTCTTGGGCAGTGTGCCGTGAACTGCTGGGCCTGTCCACATGATGGCAGAAACCTACCTCCAGACTGGCGTACAGTCAACCCAAAATTCCAGTACGTGCCTTGGTGTCTTGCTATATTTGGCAATCCTGACGTTATTATGGCAGATTTCTCTACATGCTCCTTCTTGTCATCGACGCCAATTTCCGCCTCAAAAATCGAATCCGAGCAAACGAGATTGCAGACCCCCCCCTGGGACCTGGTTGGGGCAGTTGGGTTGAGCCCAAGGGATATCAGGAGCATGTGCGGAAATATGTATCTGAAACCGATGTGAGTCTTGAAACCTTATGATTTTTCCATCGAGATTTTCCTGAATCTCCGACCCTCAGATAAGTACATGTATCGCATTTGCCGCCCTTTTGCAAAAAGATACTCGGATGACGACAGGTCTTCGCGTTTCTGGGGTTGGAGGCTGTGTCTGTGCCCGACACGGATGCGTGCGACCTAATGGGCTGGGAAATCTCCAGAAGGGCGAACGGTCCGTGTTTATCTTATCTAAACCAGCAAATAATGACCAAACAGCTGTACAGTTATTCCAATATGGACTGGATCGTCTTTTCTGCCCTAATGGGCTGTCTAATGCTTTGGCTGACACTCTCTTACGATATTGCGTGCCAATGGAAGATTCATGTGGCCGAGCGGATGACTCGCCTGCCGGCCCACATGCAGCTTGATCTCAGCCGGGTCAAGGTCCAGTATGGCCTGCCTGTATGGCATGCTGCATCTCATACAGGCGACTGCCAGGAAGACAACAGTCTTAGCTTCAAGCCGGGGGTGGGCAAGACCGACGGCGAAGGGATAGAGCGCACCTGGGCCGTTCTCAATCCCGCGGCGCTCGCAACGAAGGAGATGTCACTCGGTAACCGTGCCGACACCCTTGATGACAGGATCGACAACCACAACTTTCTCAAGAATCTGACACACAGTGAGTCGTGTTTAGTGTACTGTGCAGCTGCGATTCACATGCCCCCAAGGTCAGACGCTGAAGCGGAAGCTTGTTGTTGCCCTTGCAGAGCGCGCACCCACAAGTACCGCCGCACCACCGGACTTGACCCCGCCCAAGACCCTTTCGCCCGTCTCCTCGGCAAATTGTCTGGGTTGACAGCGCCACCCAAAGCACGACAGGCCTACCAGCAATTCATGCATGAATCCTACAAGGAGAAATGCGAGGCGATCGTCAACAACAAATTGGCTGAGTTCCTCAGCAAGAACCCCGGTGCGACGAAGAGCCGCAAAGTCGCATTCTCTGCACGCGTGTCGAAGGAAATCTTCATGGCGCTCTCTGCGGTGGAACGTGAGCAGATTGCAAATCGAGCGAAGACGGAGGCAGATACTGCCAAAGCCACGTACAAGGCTGCGCTTCAGCAAGCACCAGCGACTACGCCTCAGGCGCGCCAACAGTAAGTACGCGGGTTCAGGAATCACTTATCTGGCTAACCATTTATTCGAAGGGCACTTGACCGGCTTACCGATTTCATGGCGCCAATCCTTGCGGAGATCTTCAATACCACAGGCTGCCATGCAACGCTCATAGTTGGTGGTCCAATCCCGGAGTACGGAGGGGAAATTAGCACTCGGCAGTGAGTTCCAGATTTGTTTCCAAAACACGGCTGACCTCAATAACCAGCATCTCCTTTGGTCGCAACCTCACTGCCACTGCCGATCACTGGGGGCAGTGGGACGAGGCGCGCTTTTCAAAACAGGTGTCGAGCTTCTTTGTCGAGTATCTGCAAACAGCGTACAGTGAGTACATACCATGTTATCTCGCTGGATGTAGGCTTACCTACTACCTACAGCCGCAACTGATTGCGCAAATGCGGCACTCCCCGGAACCCAGGGAGGGAGCACCACAGAGCCGCACACCAGTACTAAGGCTGTATACTCACGCACGAGTGGAACCACTGGAGCGGTTGGGACTGGGGAGCACTCGGACTCGGATTCGAGCGAGTCGGAATCCTCAGATTCCGATTCCGACTCCGAAACGCTCTCAGACTCGGATTTGGGCTCGAGCAACAAGCGGCGTAAGAAACAGCGGGTTGCATCAGCCATAACCATAACACAATCCTCCCTGCCACCACTGGCACTCTCCACTCAGTCCCAGTTGCCACCCACAACATCGTCTCAGTCGGCGTCTGCACCGCTTGAGCCAACTATACCCAACGATGGCTTGTGGAACTTCTCTGGTGACTTGGTTGGCTGGCAGGCACCGTCTTTTCTGCCGCTGTCAAGCGACAGCTCCACTCCCCCCGGCGATCTTGTTAGCCAAGGCTCGGCTGTCCCCATATTTCCCACCACCACTACTGCCGCTTCATCATCTCCCAGCAGCTTTGAGGCTCCGAGCGGGATGTTCCATGCATTCAATCCAATTCCTGCAACCCAGAGAATGAGTGCCCCCTTGTTCACGTCGTTCACCCCCCAAAATCCTATCCCAGGTGGATTATCCGAGCTCTTGGCATCGGATTTCGACTCAATTGACTTTGGTGTCTTCCCGCCCACGATCAGCACTGCCTCGATTCCTGATGCCCCCAGTTCCCCCGTGAGCGTGTCAGTATCACAGACCCACCAACTCGTCACCCCGAACGTGCTCCCAACAGCTATTGACGCTCCTAACCTCACATGCATCACATCCTCCGTCGACGCCCCAACGAATGCCCTCACAGCCGAGAGCACTGCGACCAACACTGCTCCCAGCGGTGGCACGACCCGCACCACACCTGAGGCATCATCACCAAAACGACAAAGACGCCAATCGCGCCGATCCGCTGGGGACACAACTCCGGTGACCACTACCACCCACCGCGAGCCCCGGTCCCGGAAGTCAAGAGCGGCGGATGGGACTGAGTGCCCGCCCAACGCCGCGGACTGGTTTGTCACGGCACACAAGCGGCTCACAGGGGTAAAACTCGGTTCGCACTACGACGCTGTGGTGGCGGCATGGGTTCGGATTGAGAAGGCGTCACGCTTTGAGGAAGGGGACAATCGGCTCCCTGCCACCAACTGCCCAGGTCCCATCTCGACATGGATGCGATCAAAGAAGGCGACACCGAAGATCCCGAACATCGAAGCATTTGTTGTCACGTGGCAGGGCTGGTGGGACTCCCTTCAGCCGTCGTGGCGTACCAAGCAGGGCGATGGAAAGTGGAAGCTTGGGGGGCAATACGGTGGAAAGGGGGCGGATTGGGGGAGCCTGTACACCTGGGGTCCACATGGCGTTGTCAGCATTGTCGCCAGTCTGTACATGTGGGGCCGCATGACTCAGGAGGACACGAGCTTGCATCCTGCATGGGAGGCTGCGGTCTGCGATGTCGGCTGGATACTCGAGGGCATGGCAATTTATTATGAGCGGTTTAAATGGTGAGTTTCCGGTGCCCCCTTGCGTCCATGTTTTTCCCCGAACTTTGCGTATGTCTGTCCTTTGTCCAAGTGTTGTCTCTGCATGTGCATTTTCTGTTATTATTTTTTGATATAATACATCCCGTTTTCTTCCAAAGAAATGAATACTATTTATTGGTTTTTTGTAACTTTGGGGCGTGAGCATGAGGACTTAGAAAAAAAAAATGCATAGGTTCGTAGCGATACTCCCGCGGCACGGAGACTAAATCCGACAAGGCACTGATGTCACATCGCACTTTGCCCGCTCATATCTGCCTCCCGCACGCTGAGGGGTTAGTTGAGGTTGCGCCATCGAGCGGTGAGGATTTGCCGTCTGCCCAAGAAAATCTAGAAGTGTGCATGACGTAGATGGACTCAGGACTTTGCCACTGCCTTGAGTCGACCTCCGTCATTCTGTGGGATAAACCGACCGAGAAGCCCCAGTGTGAGACATTCTGTCTTACCGGGCGTGATTTACCTCATTAGGAGGTTGGAGGAAGCTTTTGTGGAGGCACGCGGTGACAAGCGGCTCGTAGCGGCACCAGTTTGTTGGCATCAATGCATTATGGTGCCGAGATCAAACTACTCGAGCCGCAACTGCGATTTGGGTCGGCTGGCCCAGCATTGGTCGGCGGATTGGATGCGACCTTCCCATGGATCTGATGATCTGGAAATTCACAGCCACAAATTACTTGATTCAGAATTCGGCGGTGTGAAGAAAAGTAACGCACTTATTGGATATCAAAAGTAGGATTGCACGGCACCATGATCTCACGCCAGCCAACGGCATGACACAAGCAGTCATTACAACATGATCAACGTATTCTTTTGATTTCACACGTTAGGTCTGCTACCCACGCACCGCCAAACCCCAAGTGCA